>JAASFV010001188.1:0-10485 GCA_023334015.1 Globisporangium paddicum
GCCGACGCGCGCGAGCGCCTCACGGACAACATTGCGGGCACGCTGGCCAAGGCCTCCAAGCCCGTGCGCGACCGCGCGATCAGCAACTTCCACCAGGTCGACGCGCACTACGGCCAGCGCGTGCAGGAGAAGGTGGATGCGTACCTGGAAGCCGCCAAGTCCGCCGCGGCCAAGAAGAACCGCCCAGCCGCGGCTTTGAACCCGCCTCGCCAGGCGTACGTTGCTGCAGCTCCATGAGCGGCCGATTAGGTGGTTTCTGACCGCGGGAGCTTCATGGAGAGCTGTAAGGCTTCATATTTTTGTATTTGTGCATCTCGTAAGCGCTGGCTTGCATTTGTTGATTCAGATAACGAATAATCACGTATTGCATCGCGTACATTCGCATACCGGTATTCGCATTAGTATGTTTCGTTCCTTGAATGAAAAAGGCAACAAGGCTCAGACTTCAACGATCTTCATTCTCACGCCGTATCACTGTCAGATATTACCAACAACACACACATAAACAAAGCGGGATCCGTCAATCGCTCACTTATACTTGCATGCATTGGAGATACGGCAGAAGACCCGCCAGAGGTCTATCTTTACCGGACTGGCCCGGAGGAGACTCGCCATCTTCAGCACCAGCTTTGTCGTCACTATCACTAGCCACCTGTCTCAAACAGCAGGTCCGACATGGGAATCGTGAGGAACGGGTCGCCAGCAGAGCCTCCACGACGCCATGGAGTTTACGTCGTATAGTCCATTTCAGTGGACCCTGGCGGAAGAAATCGCACTTTAGCCTCTTCTTGCGTACCACACATCTGCGCCTCAAGAAAGCCTCGAGTATGCTCGTCGAGCGGCACAGTGCCAGAGCTCACAGCGTCTGAGATGTACGTACCATTGCCATCTTCACGACGATGGTAGAGCACTACCACGGCCTGGAACAAGTGATCCTCTGAGACTCTTTTGCGAGACGGAACGTACCCGAGCGCCACTACACGCAGCTTGGGCAGCGACGCGAAGTAGGCCATGCTTCAGTCGTGCGTGCCCTCCAGCGAGCGGTTCGTACTCGACTACGAAGATCGCGCGCATGTGCGGGATGTTTGGCTGAGGAGTAGCCATGTAAATGATGACTTCGGGACACATGGCGCGGTTGGGCAGGAACGTGTCGCCCAGATGAGCCATATATTAGGTGGGACTAGTGCTCTTCGCAGTAGGCCTCTGCTTGTCTGTACACTTCAAAGGCCGCGTTCACGATCGTGTTATTCTTGATCTTCTCTACGTACATGTCCGCGAGCATCAACGCGTTCACAGTGGTCGTGTCGCCCTCGAACTTGATCACAAAGCGGATCGAACTGAACGCCTCGTTCGCATAACTGTCGAACCATTTGAGCAGAGGCACCGCGCGCGAGACGAGCAGCAGATCGTCGTACTCGCCTGCCTCCAAGAACTCGGCGGACACGGCGGATTTGCTCAAGCGTGGGCATCCCCGTGTGGGCTCGTACAACATCGTGCGTCTTTCTTGCAAGTTGCAGACTGAACCGTGGGGCTGGGCTCTTAGAACTTGAGTGGGGCGAGCCGCCGAAGAAAAATGATTGACGCTTTGAGACCAGCAAAGGCGAAGAATAAGACATCACCATGGCGGAGGCTTTCAGCTCGCATCTTACTTGCTGCATAACTTATACTTGCAGCGTGCATGCGTTAGCTTCGAACGCTTCAGGTTCCCATCAACTTGACCAACTAATCAGTCAGCGCAGCATCTATCCACAAGTAGATTGCGATCACCCCTCTTGGTTCTCTCACGTAAGAATGGCCCTGAAAAGAGAGGAGGGCCAAGAGAGTATGGACAAGAGAGCACAGCTTGTGAGAGGGAAGCCATCACGTTGACTGCTCGGTGACGATCGCTTCGCATCTAGTCAATTCAAGAGTGTAGAGAGCAACACGTTGTTGAAGCGATTGGCTCTCAACGAGGAGCTCATTTTGCATCTCATCAATTCAATAGGGCGACTGATCATCTGACTGCGAACATTGCAAAAAGCGTGGGCCCTCTCAACATCCGCTGGACTACGTGTGACTGCACGAGCATTAGCTCACACTGCAACTGTGTCCTTTCGCTATCAAATTTTGCAGGTTTTGATGTGCTGTTCATCGCAAACCCTTTCTAACTAGATAGAATTCAAAATCATATATGATAGGGTATAATATACTACGAGTTGGTTGTCATAGAAAGGTCAGTTGCGTGTCAAAGAGTGGGATACCAATGGCCTCGCTCTTGTCAGGGATCACGTAAAGGCCGGTGGCAGCTTAAGATCCCCTCTCTCTCTATCTATCTATGTATCTCTCTATCTCTCTGCATCTCCAAGGGCCCACCTCAGTCCCTCATCTTGCTGCTGAGAGTCCTGAGACCAGCCCCTTGGCCTTGAGGCCTTGCTTCGCGTCTCTCACTTTCCAAAAGCTCGCCACCACCGCACAACGCGCGTACCAACCAACGTTCCTCCCCTCAAGCCACGATGCTCTTCGTCAAGACCTCTGCCTTCCTCGCCGCAGCATTCGTTGCCACCGAGTTCCAAGCCGCGACCGCGACCGATTACCTCGGGGGCTGGCTGCCGACGCCGCCCAATGAGCAGTGCGTGGACATTTGCGTCAACTCCAAGGCGGCGCCGACGTGTCTGACGGGCCAGGTGGACTGCCTGGCCAAGAAGCAGCGCCCCGGCGACTTTGACTACCTCCTGCTTGAGCAGATCTTCATGCCGCAGTTCTGCCGCGACCTGCTCCAGGGCGTCGATTCGACCATCTCGCACCAGCACGTGCTGCCGTTCCCGAACGGTGTGGCGTGCCAACCCGAGGTCGTGACGAGCGAGCTCACGATCCACGGTCTGTGGCCCAACTACAACGACGGCTACGCTGGCTGCTGCAACGTGAGCGACACGATCGGCAACCACCCGTTCAACGCACTCGAGTTCTTTGAGAACCAGGAGCCGCTCGTCGCAAACATGAGCCAAGTCTGGGTCGACCCGACGCAGAGCAACGCCTTTAGCTCGCTCTGCGAGATCTACAACCACGAGTTCCAGAAGCATGGCCTCTGCTACTCGGCCGCCAGCGACAACTGGGAGCAGGCAGCCGTGACGTACTTCACGGCCACGCTCAACGCTGCCGCGACCTTGGCCAGCGCCACCCAGCAGATCGCGGACTGGGCTGCCTCGTCCGCCGCGGAAGCCCCGTCGGTCGCGGCCATCCAGGCGCTCTATCCAAAGTCCACGCAAGTGTTCTGCTCGGCCGTGGACGGCGTGAACCAGCTCTCGGCCATCCGCACGTGCTACGAGAAGCCCGCCACCATCTCGAGCGACGGTCCGTTTGTCCAGAAGGACTGCGCGCTCCCATCGCCTACGTCCACGTTCGCGCTCTGTAACGCCACGGCGCCTGTGTCACTCAAGGCCTACGTCGCACCAATGGCTCTCTTCTAGGAGGAGAGATTTTCAGGTCAAGCGATCCGATCGGTCGATCACCTGTATCTTCACTTTGATTCACGAGAATACAATGAGCTGAGTTGCTTATCCATCGTGCATTGTCAGCGTGATTTTGCTATTACCAAGGTTAGCCTGTGTGAAAGTGCGAGAGCTCTTTCTGATAGAGCATTGAAGCTAGCAGTCGGAAGATTCTGTTGGGATAAGAAAGCAGCTCGACAAAGCAGTGTTCGGTGCTTGTTAGTAGTTGATGCACGTGTGAAGAGGAGCCAACTGGAAATGTTTGTCAAGGCTTCAAGACTGCAGATAGCTAGACCGATTCCGCTTTTACAATCTGCCAACCAGCAAAGATACGAACAGCCAGAAAAGCCTTCTGGAAGTTCTAGCAGCTCCAGCCTAAACGCGTTGCTCGTCCTTACGGCTCGTGCTCAGTGAACTCCCAGTTGCTCTCGTCGTTGGTTTGCGGCGCGTGGCTGGAGATCTCCTGCTATGCGAGTGGGGGGAAGTGGGGTCCGTCTTGCGTCCAGTACGCGCTCATGGTCGCTCTGTCGGAGTCTGTGGCTCTCCACTGAAGATCTCTGCACCTTTTGAGGCTCGTCGTATTGATCTGCATCGCGGATACGATATGAATTTGTATAGATATGATAGGTTGGACTCGATTTGCATCCTCTGCTTCTGGATAAGTTGTAGAAAACCAGCAAAGAAGTGTCGATTTTGTCTATAAACACATTTGTAAGTTAAAATTAGGATATCTAAAAGCCTAATTTCAAATCGCTAGGCTCAGACTTGATTAAAGTAGACGCATACTTAAATGAAGTTGAAGCCGAACCGTTTTTTAGATAGGGTAAATACCCGATTTTAAACTAGACAGCGTGATCCGAGTCTGGTCACGAGTCATTTTCACCACAATCATGCTGCTCCGCTCGCTGCGTCTACCTGTCGCCGCGTCCTCCGCCGGCGGCGCGCGCCGCTGCATCTCCAAGAAGAAGGCGCGACTGATGAACGTGCCTGTGCTGTGGCCAATCGCGGGTGTGGACGAACCGCCGTCGCTGCTGCCGCACGAGATCGACTTTGCGAGCCGGCTGTTCAAGAGCGAGAGCAAGCTCATCACGTCCACGGGCGACCTGGAGGACCTGCCGGAGTGGTCCATCCCGGAGATCGCGTTCGCCGGCCGCTCGAATGTGGGCAAGTCGTCCATCATCAACGCGCTTGTAGGCCAGCCGGGGCTCGTGCGCACGTCCAAGACGCCCGGCCGCACGCAGAAGCTGCACTTCTTCTCAGTCGGCGGCAAGGTGGGCAGCCTCCCAGACCTGTCGCTCGTGGACATGCCCGGCTACGGCTTCGCGACGGCGCCCAAGGCCGTTGTGGACGAGTGGCATGACCTCGTCGGTGGCTTCATCCGCAGGCGCCGCGGGGCCAACCTCAAGACGATCTACCTGCTCGTGGACAGCCGCCGCGGCATCGCCAAGGTCGATGAGGACTTCATGGACTACCTCCACGACTTGGGCATGATCTACCAGGTCGTCTTCACCAAGGCCGACACGGTACGGTGCCTGTGTGATTGTATGGCTTATGACTGACTAGATGACTGACTTTGATATTGTGGTCCTTGGCTATTGAAATTGGTTGACTGGCTGGCAGGTGACGGTTCCGGAGCTGACCAAGCAGATCGAGAAGGCCCAGGACATCGCCATGCGGATAGACCGGATCGTACGTGCTTACGAGTTTTCTAAACACTGGCCAAGTGCTTGAGGCTAACTGTGTTTCTATTGCCTATTGTGTGTGTGATTTCAGAGCATGAACCCGATCATCCACGTGTCGAGCGTCAAGGAGAACTTTGGAATTCGTGAGCTCCAGCGCCAGATGATCTCCATGACGGGGCTGCTCATGACCAAGTGAGCTGGATAGAAGAGAATTGACGTCACCTGTACACCACAAGGGAGTGGGTGAGCGCTTCAATACGACCATGGCATCGTCTCAAAACTGTTGTTTAGTATGCCACTCAAAACTCGGACAGGTACGACTCGGGACCTGACTGCACCGAGGCGTCCGAGTCACCATCGTCACGCACTACCTCTGCTGCTCCGCCATTGTCTGGAAAGCCACGTCCCGTGAGCCCGTACGCCTCCATGATCTTCTCCTTGAAGCTCGCTCTTCGTGGCGCTGCCTCGGATCGTTGTAGCACTGGAAGCTCAATGGGCGGCGGTGACGCCGTGCGCAGGAGCTTGGCGCGGCCTCGCTGCGATGGAGGCGTGGGGCATAGGAAGCGCCGGTCGTCTATAGCCGCGACCTGGTCTTCCACTTTGTCGTCGTCTTCGTCATGCCGCAGCGTGTGGCTGCCAATCGACGTCGGGGTCTTGAGCCGCCGTCTGTCTGCACTCCCAGGCATACTGGGGAGCACAACGCCATCGCATGGAGCCACACGCGCACTCGCGAGAGCAGGTACCAGTAGGTCCTCGTCCTCTTCTTCGACTTCTTCAGCTTCGTCGCCGTCTTCCGAGTCGTCCGAGCCAGCGTGGGGCTTTTGTTTGCCCCGCGAGCGTGCTTTCTTGCTGCTGGACTTGGATTTGCGCCGGTGCTTGCTCGACTTCTTCTTGACTGCAGAGGGTGGCTCCCCATCTCCGTCGTCGGCTGTGCTGTGATCCGTACTCTGCCTGTCTTTCGCCTTGATCTTGTCCTTCTTGGGCTTGACTTTGCTTCGTTTGCCACCGCCGCTACCACTCTTCTTGGCGAGTTTCTTGCGGCCGTTGCGAGATTTCCGCTGTCGCAAGCTGCCATTCTCTGGTGACTGGTGCTCGTCTTCAGCTGCGCTGCTGTAGCACTCTCCAGCATCACCATCAGCAACTACGGCTTCTCCATCAGCAACTCCAGCGTCATCTTGTATCCTATTGAACATGAACGCGTCACCACTGCCAGCACCACCGCTCGTCTGCTGATTGGGAGGGATCGGCTCGTCCTCGGCGCCCGAGAGGTCCGAGTCCATGGACACCATGTCCGCCAGCTCGTCATCGTATTCGACGCCTTCAAACAACTCGGAGATCGCGGCCTCGCAGTCGCTCAGCAAACTGCTTGTCATCTCCACTACGGTGGTAGCAGAGCCAACCAATTCGCCGTCCGCCCCCAGTGCCTTTTGGCTCCGCAGTCGTGTTGCGATCTCCTGCTCTCGCTGGGCGTCGAGGTCCTTGACGTCGGCCACCAGGTCAAAGTAGATGAGCAGGCTCTGGCACCAGGACTTGCCCATGTCCTCGAGGTCCCGCGTGGAGAACTGCGTGTCCTTCCGCGGACCAAAGTCGGGCCCGCAGAACGAGGCCTCGAGCGTGTAGCTGTTGATCACGCCCAGTTCGTGGTTCACGACCACGCGCGCCGTGTTGAGTTTGGACTTGTGGACCTTGAAGTCACAGCTTGCGAACGAGAAGAAATGTGAGTTCTTGGCCACGATCATTGGGAAGACGCGCGGGTCGTTGCGCACGCTGGCCCGGCTGATGAAGTTCGCTGGTGGGTTGCTGCTACTGGAATAGCCTGAGCCACCTAGGTTAAGGCTCGATGAGCTGCTGCCTAGGCTCGCAAAGGTCGCCGAGACCTTTCTGCTGCTCTTCTTGTTGTAGCAGCCGTACGTGAAGATGTTGCGGTTGAGGCTGTGGCCGTGGAGGTCGCAGTAGATCGCGACGCGGTCGCGCGCCTGGAGGTTGGCGAGCTGGCGCTTCAGGTGGAACACGGTCGGGAAGAGCTTCTCGACCGGGTATGACCACTTGCGGTTGAGATCCCAGCCGGCGAGGTTGACACGCGTGTTGCCGTTGATCACGCCATCCGGGTTGAGCATAGGCACGACCTTGAAGAGAAAGTGGTTGCGCAATACTTGTGCGCCGGTGGACGGGCCCGTGAGGTAGTCGAGCATGCCCTTCATCATCCAGCTGCTGTTGGGCTCTCCGGGATGCACGCGTGCCGAGATCACGATCACTACAAGGTTCAACATTGTCAGTTTTAGCCTGGTTGAGCTTTACTGAAACACAAGAGGGTTAACGCACCGCGCTTCTCGTCCGGTGGGATTCCGTCTTTCCCAGAGGCCGTAATCGAAAGCAAGTCGCACGCGTTTTGTGCGATGCTCTGGCAGAGCTCCGTGCGGCGACACACAGCCGCTCGCTCGGGGTCGCGTTCGAGCTTCTCCAGATACTCGTTCAGGTCTACAGCAAAGGCATATTCGGTTAGGTTCGCGCACCACCAATTTCAACATTTTCCAGCATTGTCAAACCTGTGTAGGTGTATGGCTGGAGACAGGCAAAGTAGACGCAGTCGTTTTCGTGCTGAAACTCGTACTGGAAGCTCAGACACGTGGTCCCCGGTGGGGCGTCGGGTGCCAGAGACACATCGTAGCGCACTTGGGTGCCGCGATGCACCCAGCCGAGGCCCTTCGTCTCGGCGTCGATCTCGGAGTACACGACTGGCTGCAGTCCACTGCCGAAGAGCGCGCCGCTCTTGGCCAAGTTAGCCAGCGAGAATTTGTAAGTGACGCCAGGTTGGCCATTGCGCACTTCAAAGTAGAACCACTGCCGGTACGCGCTGTTTTTGATATCCGGGTGGATCAACAACTCGTACTCATGGCCTACGCAATATAAGTCGAGTATGAGAAGAAAGCGATGGGAATAGCCGAATAGCCTTGGTGAGCACGTACGTTTTGCCAGTTTGCTGCTACCTTCCTGGTGGCGGTAGATTCGCTCGGCGTGCTGCAGGTTGCCGCTCTCGAAGAGCGAGTCAAAGATCAGTGTGTCCTCGCTCGCACCGCAGTTGAGAAAAACCTCAGGCTCGTTGTACTCGTACACGTGCACGCGCGCGATGATCTCTCGCGCTTCATCCTCCTCGGCCTCGCTCTCAACCAGCATGCGGCTCTCGCGCAGGATGGGCTCGGGTTTGCTGGCTGCAGTCTCGCTGTTGATGAGGTGGTGCCGAATGGGCAGATGCGTGGGGCGGAGGCCTGGTACTCCCGTGCGAGCGAGTCGCACCTCGTCTGGGAGGCTGATGAGAGGCAGCGGTGGTGGCAGTAGCGCGTCGACGTCGCTGAGTCGGAATCGAGTTGCACGGAGCTTGGCGGCGCTCATGGGCACGGGGTCCGAGGGCCGACTGGGGGATATTCGTCCACCAAAGGACGACGATACGGCTTGGGCTGTGGAGGCACGCAGGTCAGAGAGGGTGGGGCCGTGCGTCGGGGTCATCTACGCCCTCATGCTCACCAGGAGCAAGCGAAGTGAAGGTGCTCGAAGGGGTTCAAGCGCGAGCAGGCGAAAACTCAATAGTGAAACGACGCGAGGTCGCAACTGCCGACCGACTCGCTCGCTTTCACACCGGAAATAAGTCACTCTTCAGTTGCGCCATCAGAGTGTCAGAGTATAATTTGTCAATGGGCATGTGAAGAAACAAGCCAACGCGATCTAACGCACCATGGCATCTGCTTCGTCAACTAGCGTCAGCGCTTCCGTTCCTCATGGCGGACTCTCGGTGACCATCACCTTCAACTTACAGCCAACTGCCACTGGGAGTCCATACCTAACGTCTTCGCCAACAGCAGCACGCCGGGCTCGGACCAGTTTCGCGAGCTCGCTCGGCGTCCAGCCGCCCACGATGCTGAAGCTTTCGGCGTCGTCTCCACCCAGTGACCGCTGCTACCGCGCCGCATGATCCTTGATGAGACCCACCCAGTGTCGCAAACATCTCGGCGTCTAAGGCCACCGGCGTTGCCGATGTGCTCACACAGTGCTGGCGATGGAGCGCGAGCTGCTCAGCTGCATCAAGCGCAAGCCAGAGACCGAAGGGGTCGCCGCCGCCCATTTGGAGCTGTTCGCACGGAAGTGCGTGACAATGGCTGTGCGCGTTAGCCTCATTTGCCTCATCTTGACCTGGAATGCTGCTGACTTGCGCGTCACGACTGCGCCGTCGCGAACCGTGCGGGAGCGCACCGCGAGGCGCTCGCTGAAGTTCAAATCGCTCTTGTGCTCCGAATGCGTCCATAGCCACGCCACCAGGCGCGCACAGACCACCTGCGCTTCGCGGGGCTCGCCAGCTGCGGCGCCATCAGCACCTTCGAGGAAGTCCCATTTTCGAGTTCGAAGCCTTGCTTTTTGTTTTTTTTGTTAGGGGTTTTCGAGATTGAACAAAAGTTGAGCGTTATTTCGGCTATTGTATCGGATTTCTCTGTTTATTGGTCGAAATTACAGTTTAAAATAGGTTTTCGAGAAAAATTAAACTGTAATTCCGACCGATAAACAGAGAAATCTCGGTATATTTGTCGACATATCCCTCAGGTTTTTCACAGCCCGAGTTGTATCGGAAGCAGGAAAAAAGTGCCGAAAACCATCAGAACAAGCAAGAAAAGGCCAACAAAAGGGCAAAAAAAGAGTTTGAGAGCAAAAACAGTCAGGTCAAGAAAATCCAGATTCAATTCGAGAAAGGACAAATTCAAGTCGAGAAAATCCAAAATAGACCTTTTCGCACCTTTTTCAAATATCATGTATCTGGTCTATCTGTGGTACATATTAATTCTGTAAGAAAAAGCGCTTTAGCGGACATTTTTTTTTTGCAATTTGCCCAGATGATAGAAAATGAGCTTTGTTTGATCCTCGATTTTTCAGGTTTTGCTGTGGAAACTTTTTCGAGCCAAAACAATGTGAATATGAATAACTTTGTCAAGATTTTCTTTTTTATATTTCAAACTTCGATTAAGAAATACTTTTTTATCGCTCCGAGACTTTATTTCTTCTAAAAACGGATGTTATGCGAATGTGGCAGAAATGTTGCGCGAAAAAATCGAGCTGTGCGAATGTTGTAGAAACATATGTATAATTGCCACTATTTACTGTATGAGCATTTGTATGCACTAAGGTGAACACGCAAACATATACTAGGAGGCTAAACCTGGGCGCCCGGAGTTGCTCACGTCAGGAACGAACGGAGCCAATCAATCACACAGCTAGCCGTGCAGCTCAACCGGGAGGCAGGCAAACACATATGGGTCAAACACGACAGCTCGTAGGCGGCCTACAGCTCCAGC
>JAASFV010001189.1:0-10484 GCA_023334015.1 Globisporangium paddicum
TCCCCCCCCCCCCCCCCCCCCCTGGCTAGACTGCTCACTGTATTCCATGTGCTCTATGACGCGCTTGGTGGGCAACAGGAAGCAGTCAATTGGCTCTCGATCCGTCGGTTCAAGACTACGCAGACATGCATCGACGCGCTCCTGAGCAACGGCTATGAGGTACTGGGAGCCCTGACCAATCGATCACTGAATGTAAACCAATACTAACACCACTTCAATGACAGATCTGGGCGACGGACCTGAGTCAGGACGCAGTCTCGCTCGAAGCACCCGAGCTCGAGCTACCCGATCGCGTGGCGATCGTCATGGGCCGCGAGGCCGACGGCGTGAGTCGCACCATGCTCGATGCCGCCGACCGCCGCGTGTACCTACCTATTCACGGCTTCGCGGACTCGCTTAACCTCAACGTGGCCACGGGCATGGTGCTGCTGCGACTCTTCTTCATGTGCCCTGAGGCGCGCGGCGCGATGCTGCCCAACGAGCGCGAGCAACTGCGCGACGTCTGGTACCGCCGCATGGTCAAGGGCGACGAGAATGCGGACGCGTTCCTCGCGGCACCGCCCGCAGCTTTCTGCGACCTGCGCCGGCCGAACGACCACCGCGGCGCGTGGATGGCTGGCAAGGTGAAGCGAAAGATCGTCCAGAAGGAGCACCAGATCCGCGCGGACGAGGTCTCGGCCAGTGCTGCGGATGCGTGATAGTCAACAAGGTGTCCACCATGGGAAGACGTTTTGTTTATGTCCATCTAGAAAAGACGCTGAGACATAGATACACTATGAATAGAGATCTTCATTTGTTTATTGTTTCTATAGTATGAAGTTATCCAAGTGCATGCATTTAGTTCAGTACTTGGATCATGATGCTGCAAGCTAGTCCATGAGCTTAGTTGGCCTTGAGTTTGCTGTCTGCGCCTGTCTTGCGGTCCCCATTGAGCTCGTGGAGCCCATTGCAGGCGCGGCGGATTTCTTGAATGATCCCGTGGGACGTGTACACGAAGAAGGGCGCGGCGAAGACGTCGATCGTGTAGTGGGTCTTCTGCACCACGACCATGGAGCCTGTGGCGAGCGCGACTACAAGGAACAGTATCTTCCAGTGCCAGTGTTCACGGCGGCAGACGAGGAACGCGAGGAACGTCGTGGCCGTATGCCCGCTGAAGAACAGGTCGCGCACGAAGATATTGCCATCCGCGTGCGCGATCGGGTCGATGAGTGGAATCATACCTTGCGGGGCCTCGAGCGGCGTCAGGTACAGCGCGATCTACACATCAACACAAGGTGAGAGGCGAGCCGTGAAGCACAGACAGTCATCCATGGAGGCCCTGGGCTCATTGGCGGAACGTACCATGCGCACCCACATGACGAGCGTGTTGGTCTGTGAGAACTCGAGGAGCAGGTCGGGCTTGTCGAAGCCGTAGACGATCCCACCAATGATGGCGCCGTAGACGAGGAAGAAGAGCGGTGCCGAGAGGTCACGCGCAGCCATGTAGGGCAGGATTGGGTCTGAGAGCGTCGCGAAGCGCTCAATGTCGGCCCGGTCTTCGTGCCAGCGCAGAAACTTCCCATATGAGTGGATCGTAAAGCTGTCACAAAAGTAAAAGCAACGACATGTTAGTTGCAGATCACGCGCATTCCACAGCTGAAATAATGACATCGTACTCACACGAGGGCCGCAACTGACGCGACAAAGTCCATTTTGCCCTGCCACGCGGATTCAAAGAACTTTGCGCACCATACGAGGCGCCACTTGCTGCGCGCCTCCGAATCCACGGCTGTCTTCGCATGGCACACAGCGTCCAGTGCGTCCGAGAAGGAGAAACGTCGAGCGGGTTTCTGTGAGCGCGAGACCTGCGACTGGAGCGCGGACTTTGGCGAGCGCACTGTACGCACGATCTCGAGCGCCTTGGCGTCGCCTGCGATCACAAGACTCGGTCGGAGCTGCGCAATCTTGCCAGCGGCCGTGGTGGCTGGCTCAACATCGGCACTCGGGGGCTGGGCGAAGCTCTCGATGAACGACACTTGGACGCCGTCGTGAGCCGTCATTGGAAGAGATGAGGGCGATTGGATCTTGAGCAAGCGCAGTGATCCACAGACACCCAGCCAGTGAGCGTGGACGAAAGAAGAGAAGTGAGTCTTGAAGACGCTATCCACACTCTGACTTCTCTCATGATCAGGTGTCCTGCGTGTGGAGCAGTCGGAGCCATGCGCTGGCGTGAAATTCCTTCCGAAGATAGAGTTGGAAACGGCTCGCAACCGCCCGAAACCCTTCCACACACACAGCACAGCACACTTCCCCACCACAGACACGAAAAAGAGCGAAGGATCTCGAAGCCAAGAACACCTGCAACATCGTGGTAAACAAGCGATGAGAGCGGATGACTCTCTCGTTCTGTAACACATGTAAACCGAGATCGCTGCTGCTTACCCGCGTGCGTGGAGTTGCGTAGCGTTCGTTGCCTTGAGAATACTCAACAAGATTGGGTATACAGGTTGCTGTGGCAACAGGAAGCAAAATGATGCAAGGATGAGCAACTGACTTACGTGTATTAAGCGAGTCTCGTTCGTTGCCATAGCATGAGATGCGCGCGCGTATCGGGCTCGTAGTCGGTCGATCGTGCCACGGGAATCAGCTCAAGTGTAGAAGATCCATCACGACGGAGCCGCAGCACATTGCTGCGCACATTTCCCTTTTTTCTGGAGACTCGATTGGTTTTCCATCACGTCCCGCAGCACTCTCGACCGCCCGCCATCTCGCTTTACGCCAGTCTCGTATCTTACTGATGCTCGTATCACATGCGTGTCTGTCCTTGTACTGCTTCATGTCTTATGTTGGCTCGCGACGCTCTCATTCTCGGTTCATAAACAAAAAATATATGAGAGATGGCTCAGCTTGTAATTGAGATACCTTCTGCAATTTGGTGTCGGCATTGGGCTCCCAGCAGACTCGACCGCACGGGAGTCGGCCGTCTAAGATCAACAGCCAGAAGCACGTGCTTCTACGCCCAGGAGCCCTAAAAGCGGCCTTATAAATTGCATCATGGCCGACCAAAAGCGAGTGCGCATGTTGAGCCAAAGAGATGAAGACTTGTACTCGAGAATACACTGCGCAACACGTACACAGCAGACACAATACACAGCAGACACACGTAAACTCTCCCACGCTCGCATAGGTCGACGCCCAGCGCCCACACCGCACGGTCGCCTGCGCGTAGCTGCACACACTTAGAGCGCGTGCCCCCATTACTCAACACAATCATACCTCTCGCTTGGATTGTGTCGTCACTGGGAGAGAGACCCCCCGTCGGATATGGCTAAACGAGCGTCACAATGGGGGCGCAGGCGTGTGCGGCGGGCGGGCGTGTGCGGACAAGAGAGAGAGAGAGAGAGAGAGCGACAGACGCACACTCAGCACATGCGATCTGGTGGTTAAAGCGAAGGTGGCGGATAGGAGAGTGAGCATATAGTGGCGGCCGTCTATAGGTTGTTTATAAGAGCAGCTTGCAATAGAAGTTTCGGAAATCTAATAATAGACTCACTCACTTGGCCCCACTATCGACTCGTATAGTGTGTGGTCGGAAACAAAGAAAATAGACGAGTCAATAGTGGGGCCAAGTGAGTAGTATATTGGGTTGCTCTAGACAATAGCGAGAGGCATACTGAATTTGTGCGTAAAAAATAGGGGAAAAAGGTTGCTTTAGTGAGTTGTATGGTCTGGACCACTCGGATGTCATTAAACATGCCACTAATGCAAATGAGTGACGCAGGGACAACGCGATCGAGCTGCCAGCGAGTTCTCTTCTCTTCCAAGCCAACGATGGCAACGAGAATGGTCTCTCATAGCTGCTGTGAGTGGGGGATTTTCATTGAAATGGCCAACTTTCGTGCTCGGGCCACCACAATGGGCATCTCTTGAGAAAATTATGATTACCGAAGTCATCTGCTGCACGATAATCAATGATCAAATGGGAGATTTACTTCGTCAAAGAGGCCACAGCATCAATACGTTGGTCAGCATAACTCTGTCAGTCTGGCATCGTACCAGCCAGCTAGCCACAGCCTGCCTCTCGTACTTAACCGCAGCACAGCAACGTAACTTTTGAAGAGGGGACACAACGTTTGGTGAACAGCCAGCAAATCCACCTTTTGCATTTAAAATCACTCAAAACCGTGGAACACGAGGCGGCCTATCTGCCAATCAATCAATCAATCGCCAGCGCCATTTCGTCACTCGCACCATGATGGTGAGACCGCTGCCTTATCAATCGAGATGTGTGAAAAGGTGCCACTGAGAAACACGAGCTGCCTGCTTTCGACGGTTGGACTACGAGGCCGGTTGGACAACAAGGTTGCGTTTCTCACGCTGCTGCCACCATCTGATACATCTTCTGCCACAATTTGACTCGAATTTAAAGAAAAAGCAAACAACAGGAAATGTATCGGAAAGCTCGCAACCATACAAAACTCAAGTCAAAAAGATATAAAACAAACAGCACGAAAATGTATCGGAAGTTTATGACATACAAAGTTTCATATATCACACGTCGCAAGACCTAGCCGCTATAACCGTTATAGCCGTGCTACCTCGTCCTGTACAGACCAGGAACACAGTGCAGATAAGATTACGGTCGAGCCGCTCGCTCTCCTTTCCCCCACGAAGCTCATTCCGGTATTTGCCCCCAGCTCACGCGTCGCGCTCTTACTGGATCACGAGCTATGGCGTCCACCCCACCGCCGCTGCTCCCGCCTGCGGTGGTTCGCGTGGCCACGGCGTCCAAGCAGAAACCCAAGGCCAAGCTCAAGACGAGAGCTATGGTCGCGACCACAGCACCCAAGCGCCCCAAGCTCAAGTGGCGCACCCGCGACTCGCAGAACTCGCAGCTCTACAACCTGCAGCTCGATGTGAACGACTTGCAACAGGAGATCCAGCACCTGCAACAGATGCGCGACATCCTGAGCGCGCAGCGGCTCAACCGTATGGATGACCGCGACGGGTCCTTCGTCAAGGTCGTGCGCGAGTACCACCGCATGTTCCAACACGGCTTCCGCGAGGTCGTGCCGTTCGCGAGCGGCCAGAGCGTCGTCACGATGGAGTTCCTCTCGCGCGTCATGGACACGCGCGTGTCCATCGGCCGCTTCGTCGGCCTTGACATGATGCGCGACCAGTGGCTGCGCTACTCGACCGCGCTCTCGGATCTCGACCTGCGCTACATCAGCTGCAAGGTGCTCCCGCAGATGGACTACGTCACGCCCAGCGGCGTCGTGAGGCCCGTGGTCATGGTCTCGTCCGAGGCCAGCTACGAGTCACACTTCTCGCTCGAGACCATCGAGCTCATGTTCCCGCACCTGCTGCAGCACCGCAGCGTCGTCGCCAAGCTACTTGGTCACAAGTTCCGCGGTATCGGGCTTTTTGACTTTGTCTTCGACACGAACTCGCACCGCGTGATCGGCTACGACTTCCGGCTCGACCTCTTCGAGGCCTTTGCGCGCCTGCTGCACGACCCAGAAGACCTATGTCTGCTCTTCGAGGGCGCCAAGATCTCGGAGGAGTTCCTCATTGGCGACCTGAACGTGTACCCGCAGACCGCCGCTGAGGAGGGCGGCAGTAGCTCCGGTGAGACAACTGTCAGCAACAACCAAGAGCCCGTGTCTGACTCAGCAGCAGCAGCGGCGCCCTGGATTGACCCTGTCGTGTCAAAATACACCAGTCGACAACCGACGAGCGAGGCTGAACGCGAAGATAAGGACTGGAGCGCACGGGAACTGGAGTTGCACACCAAGCTCACCAGCATTCTCGATCCAGCCGACAGAATGCCACTCTTGACACCTCCACTAGTCTCAGAACCGATCGCTCCAGCTCCGATGTATCCCGTAGTAGCGACATTTCCGCAACAGATACAACACCACAGCCAGCAGCAGCAGCAACAGATCAACTACCAGCGGCTCAGTTCGGGCTTCTCGAGCCAACCAAGTTGCCCGTGGCAACTGCAGCTGACAAGCATTCTCTCCGAGGACAACCAAGACGAGGAGACCAAGGACGACGCTGTCGTCCACGACGCCTCGAGCCAGGCCTTGTGGCCTGTGCCGCGACTGCCCAGCGTCTCATACTTTCCACGAGCAGCTCTCGGCGATAGTGCCATCGCAGGTGCAGCAGCAGCGCGCGCGCCATTGCTGGGCAAACGGTCCAACCCGTTCGCAGTCCCCGAGTTTGACGCGTCCCCGCAGTGAGAAGCAACAGCAAATCAAGTCGACAACGGGAGGAGCCTCCATGTATCAGACGGTAACTCTATTTAATCATCTTTGTGGAGAAGCGACGGTCTCTTAGGTAGTCTCAATTTGACTGATTGACTCATCCTGACCAACGACCTCTGGCAGCCAACCATTTTGGTGAGAAAGCAACAACACAATTGGTGTTCGCGCTATTGAGGTAGGTACTGTATATGCATTTTGTATTAACGTTTGGCTCTCATTCTCTAATTCTCTCACAGCTCCTTGTTCTGCTGCAAGTGCGTCTCGAGGCGATCGCTGAGCGAGTCGATGGCGCGGAACTGACGTGTCCAGTGCGAATTGTACAGGAAGGGCCGCAGGTCGAAGCGGTTGTCATCCGGGGAGTAGTTCTCGGCGTGGTAGGACGGCGTGAGCGTCGTCATCTTGTGCCGGTTGAGCGCGTACGTGAGGAAGAAGCGCTTGACCTTGTCGGCCACGACGTGCGGCTCCAGGTGGTCCCACAGGTGTGACAACTTGCGGAACATCCAGTACGGGCCGCACCGGTCGATCTTGCGCAGGCGGCCGAACCAACCGAGCTCCTCCGAGGTCATCGCGTCCGTGGCTTCTTCCTCGGCGCTCGAGAGCGCGCCCACGACGGCGCTCAGCGACGGGTAGTTGTACTTGACCGCACCCCAGCGTAGCAGCTTCTTGAGATCGCGCTTGCAGACGGCGCCGATCGGGTTCAGGTCACCACTGCTGCAGTCGTACTTGGTCATGGAGCCCAGGAGTCCCTCATCCACGTTGCCCGAGCTCAGCACCAGTAGGAACCCGCTCTTGGAGCGCACCCAGGGCAGCAGCTGCGCCAGCATGTAACTCATGACCATGCGCAGTCGTGCCTGGATGTTCTGCAGTGCAAATTCCTGCGTCAGGTCCCCGCCGTCGGCCAGTGGCTCAGGCTTCTTGCCCGTGAGCAGCGTGAACGTGCTGATCACGGCGTCGACCATGGTGTCCATGCCCATTTCCAAGTGGTACGATCCGATCTCGCTCGCGAGCGCGGACGCGGTCTTAGCCTTGGCAGCTGAGAGCACGTTGCGCGTGCCCATGCAGGTCGTCTGCAGCACGTGGTACGCGAACTCCTTGGCCGTGAGTGGTGCGAACGCCTGGCCCTGGGTACCCATGATGCGTTGAACGTCCTGGATCACGCGCTTGTCGCCGCGGTTCGCAGCTTCAGCCACCAAGTGACACATCACGCCCACGATGCACGCGACAGATGACGAATCCGCGCCGCCCGAGAGCGAGAGGAAGAAACCCGAGCCGCCACTGCGACGCAGGTAGTCCCAGAGCCAGCATGCTGGTCCGAGCGCGATCTCCTCCTCAGGTTCGTGGTACTTCACTTCAATGGGCGCCGTGGGCCGCACGAACGCGCTCTCGTCATGGCACAGACTGAAGTTGACGTTGATCTTGGGGATGACCGTGTCCAGCGAGCTCGCCTGCTCGCTGCGACTGCTGAACGCGCCGCGGTACGAGCGCACGTCGTCCAAGTCCACGGTTGCAGTCACGACCTCGACATCTTGGACGGAGAACTGGGAGCCCTGGGCCACGACCTCACCATTCACAACGATCACAGCGCAGCCGTCGTAGTACAGGCGTCCGCCGTCGCAGCCTTGCTGGTTCGCGTACAAGTACACGCCGCCGCTCTTGGACGTGGCGCCACGGATGAGGTCCATGCGTTGGTGCAGCTTGCGCAGCTGGTGGTGCGAACCCGAGCCGTTGCCGATGATCTCGACGCCCGCGAGACAGAGGTTGATATGCGGCCCGTCGGGCGTGAAGAGCTCCTCGCACGTCTCAGCCGAGCACGACGTGTCGAGCGTGTTGAGCGCGCCGACGCCGAAGGGCACGTGCACGAGGCCCGTGAGCTTCTGGAGGTTGGGCGGCAGTACGTGGTCGCGCAGGATGCGGTCCTTGGACGGCTTCCACGTCGTGAACCAGCGCTTCTCGTGACAGTTGCCGTCGTCCGCGAGGAAGAGCTTAGGCCGGATGAAGAGGATTTTCTGGTTGAGGCAGTACACGCGGCAGTTGTAGCGCACGCCGTCGTGCATCACGGGCATGCCAATGTCACATAGGATGCCGTTGGTCACATCGGACTTAAGGATTGCCTCCATGCTCTCCCAGCAGTGGTAGAACGTGTCCTGCTCGAGGAAGTGGTCCTCGCAGCCGTAGCCGCAGACTTCGAGCTCGGGGCCGATGCGGTACGTCGCGCCGCGGCTCTTGGCCTCGCGGATCGACAGCAGGATGCGCTCGAGGTTGCCGTCGAAGTCGAGCGCCCACTGGTTCAGGTTGCACGTCGCAACGGTCACGAGAGCGCTCATGTTGGACGACGGGCTTGAGCGAGAGTGAGAGAGGCTTGGGGCTGGCGTGCGCGGAGCTCGGCGAATTGAGGAATGAGCTCCTCGCAGCAGCTCCGGCGATGGTGATCAGTGCTTGGAGAGAGCCCCACGCGAGGGCTCAAGGGCGAGCCGGTCCCATTGAGCGCCATCTTCAACCCGCCTAGATTCAACTTGAACGTGTGCGCGTGCCGTTCGTTAATTCGCAACTCTCTGAGAGACGAGGTGGGCCAGTCGCCAGCGGCTCCTGTCCACTCGTGGCGAATGCGCAAAGCCTGTGGCTCCTTCGCCACTGGATTGCTAGCAGAGAGGCGTGCAGCTGAGCAGGTCTTTCACTGTGCACGTGCAGGCCGCCGGACACGACACGAGATTCAAGCGCAAATCGGCACTGGCAGATCCTCTGACTTGTTTTGACGTTCGTCCACACGCCAAACGAGTGTATTAGGACGTATTTGGATTGTTATTCCGTAAAGTGGTACATTCAGTTTGAGCATGTGTGTTAAAAGATGTGAATTTGTATATAATATAGTCATAAGCGTGCAAAAGTGACAGAAATTTTAAGCTTGAGCAAGAAAGAAAAGCATCATATATCAGTACTTGCTGAGCAAGGAAACGGAGGGAGCATGCCAAAGCGGACACAGATGGGAAGTCCAACGTAGCGGCATCCCACGACGTCGGTGATAGTGAGCCCAGTGACTCTAATTTACCGAACGATCCAGAGTATGCATGCCAAATCTTAGTTTATTTCGGGCGAACATGTTAATGTTTGTCTTTTTATAGAAAGCCACTGAGTGGCAAATGTACTTGTGCATGCGAGATAATTCTGCATAATTCTGACATGATTATATACAAAATGAAGGCGCTCCATTTTACCTCCACATTGGAAAATGGAGCGCTTTTTTTCGTCCTCTAATTTAAAATATAGTCGCGTCATCTTGAATCTGGGGAGTCTGTGACGCACTTCAGTCTGTCTCATGTGTGGCCAAGTTCAAGTGACTCGTCCCATTTTCCATCCGCGATTGGCTCACCCGATTCACCAGACGCAACGCATAGCCAGGAGAACGTTCGTCCGTCCACTTGACTTGAGAGAGCGCCCTCGCCAGGCCAGCCATCCTCCAGTGTGTACAGCTACACACGTTGGCACGATTCCGAGGACCATCACAGGTGTCGACATGTCTATTGTTTCGAATCCTGTTTTTTGTTCAGGTGGGAAAAAACATCTCGGAATAGTGCCACCTCGGCAGAGTGCCATCATGCTTAAGCTTCCTAAGGCTCATTCTAGCTCCGTCGTTGTCTTTGGCCCGAGTGAGCATCCAAGTAGCATTTATTATGAGCCAAAAAAAACTTCTGCCTCGTGCGCTAGTGGTCTAGGTGTTGGGCACACGGACCTCCCCCCAGCAATGCGTTTGTATCCAGTTAACTAGTGTGGTGCACTCTAATATCAGGCAATTGTCCCAAAATTGTGTTGAGGACAATTAGATAGCTGCACACCACGACAATCACTCACGGGAATGCTGATTACGAACAGTATAGAGACAAGCATTCTCCCCAGTGATGCGCATCAATTGAGCCACTCCCAACTTTCATATCAAAAGTTCTTGCATTTGCATCAGGATGTTAACCCATTCAGCCTCGAATTCTGTATGGAATGACAAAGTTGCCTGTAGCCCAAACGAATGTTCGCTGCTGCCAGTCTGGAGATGGGTGGACTAAAAGCCACTGGTCACTGAGCCGGCGCCTCTTTGTGCGCGAGCTGCCAAGGCAGCCGCCTCCGGGTCGTAGGCTGCAAAGACGTTGTAACCCTCAGCGCCCATGTCGGCATCCCACCAGTACTTACGGTCGACAGTCTCGTTGAGTGGCCAGCCGTTCTGGAAGCGCTCAACCAGGTCCGGGTTGGACA
>JAASFV010001190.1:0-10481 GCA_023334015.1 Globisporangium paddicum
CACCAACTGCACAAGCGGCTGCGTTTAGTTGAATCCGAGGAGCTCGACTTCGAAGACGAGCGTCGCCTTGGGCGGGATGACTGGTGGGTACCCGCGCTCGCCGTACGCGTACTCGTGCGAGAGCGTGAGCTTGGCGACCTGGCCGAGGCTCATCTGCAAATCATGACACGTACGCTGTCAGCTATAGGCATTCCTATCATACACATCTAAATCTATCGCTAAGCGTACCTGGGCGACGCCTTCGTCCCAGCCACGGATGACCTGGCCAGCGCCCAACTGCAAGCAACAACAACCACACATTATACATCGTTATGAGCAGCCATTCATACGAAATCCAGTATACTAAGTCTGCGTGTGTGTGAACGCACCTTGAACTCGAAAGCGCGGCCGCGGTCGCGGCTCGAGTCGAACTTGGAGCCGTCCGTGAGCGTGCCGACGTAGTGCACCTTGACGGTGTTGCCGGCCTTTGGGAAGTTGGTGCCGTCACTGTGATATAGAAGAGATAGATAATTAGATGCAAATCCACACGTGTAAACACCCATGCAGCGCGCGTGTGAGAGAGAGAGCAGATGACACAGGAAGAGAGACGCACCCAGCCTTGATCGTCTCGATCTCCATTGCTCTCGTGTATCTGCTCGTGGGGGTCTTTTGGGGAGTGCGTGTGTGTATGTGTGGTCAACAGCATGTTTATCTTGATCCTCGGTTTAACGACAATCGCATTAAATGATCCACTTGTTAATGATAATAGTCAGTTATAAATACACTAAAAGTCAGACCAGATGTCGTTATAGTGAGGTGCAAAGCCACATTTTGGTTTAACAAACTCGGTACCGAATTACAAAACCATTTCTTTCGCGAGCCAAAAGATCCACTGAAAAAAATGCATGGAGCTCCTGGGTTCATGTGCACCAACGAAGCTGCTCAACACCTTCGTTGCGAAGAGGAATGAAAAAAGGCATAAGCAATAGTTGATTGTGATAATGGTGATCGTCGTCGTCGTCCTTTCCTCTACTACATGTTAGTGTGGCGAGAGAGGAAGCAGAAAAAAAGGCTGCGCTTATACGCTCACGGGTGGGGCGAGCGACTTGCCGACTTCGAGGTCCGTGCGGATGACCTTGGGCGAGGACGCGCCTCCGGACACGGCAATGCTCTTCTCCGCGGCGACAGTGCTCGTGGTGGTGTTGGTGGCGGCCGATGGGTCCAGCGCCACGCCTTCCTTGATGATCACGTTGCGGTGCTTGATGAGCACGATGGAGAACGCCAGCTACCGTGTCACAAAAAAAGAAAGCAACATGAGTTCCTCGTTGTTGCCGCAATACAAACAGAGACAGCACAGCAGTGCACTTACGTAGAGCACAAACATGAAGAACGAGAAGACCGAGGCAGCGTCGTTCGAGTGCACGCTCGTGTGCTCGTCGCCCTTGTCGCGCTCCTGGCGCGCGAGGTACGCGGCGCCGGCGAAAAGCACCGAGAGCGAGAACATCTGCAGCGCCATCATGATGACGACGCCGATGAAGAAGCCGACGGCCACGGGCGTCTGGTACTTGCGCATGACCATCGTGCCGCCCACCGAGAGTCCGACGACCAGGAACATGGCCCAGATGCCGACAAAGCCGAGCGACTTGGAGTCCGCCATGCCGCTGCCGTTGTTGTTCACGGCCGCGACGATCGCCGCTAGCGCGTACATGAAGCCAAAGATCTGCCACACAAGAAACATATATTAGTGGTTGGCCTTTCCAGGAATTTGGCTGTTATTGCTTCAACTCACCAGCGTGATGAACCACAGGTACGTGATGAGCAGCTTCGGGTTGGTACAGCACGCGCGCGCCTTTTCGGTCGCCTCTGCTGCCTGGATAGCCATCTGAGAGAGATATCCAACCCAGCACATAGCAAACAGCGTCAGCACAAATTGCACATGAGCCATCTTCACTCAGTGTGAAACCACCGCCCCGTGAGAACGGGACTGGTCGTTCGCGTGGCTCGTCATGCGCCACAGCAGCCCGGTGGTGATCGTCATCATGCACATGCACAGCCGCTGACCGTGTACCTTTGTGTGTGTTGCTGCTGTCTCCTCTTCTTCTTCTTGCCCTGTTGCTGGCGCGGCACGTGACGCGGACTCTGCTGCTCGCGACCTGTTGCAGATTTCGGAAATGAACGCCTCTCTTGGCTCGGCGCAAGAAGAGAGTGGGTGTTGGGCTGTGCCAGTTTTGCAGAGAACAAAAAAGGCGGAATGAAACCCCTGTGAGATAACCGCCATCTCAATTTTACAAAAGAGGGTCGGTTATGCCTACTAGTAGAGCGAGATCTACAGCAGCTAAACATAGACTTTCCAAGAAAAGCTGCTTTTGGCACTCTTTTTGCATTCCTAGCAGGTTTTGATCCGATTATGAAGAACCGGGCGAATTAATTCTGGACGCGCATTTCGCATCGGTTTCTTGCTTCCTCTCCATTATCAAGAGCTGCACACGAGTCCGAGGACTTTGACGTGACGTACCTGCAGCTCTGCTACTCTCGCAGCAACATCCTTAAGTGAGCGCTGGCATGCAGCTCGAAGGTGTTGTTGGCGCTCCATATTGATCTCACAGCTCAAAGTCGTGAATTCTGAAAAAAAAACGAGAAAAAATCAGGTGCACAAGATGAGACAAGAGTGAACCCATGTGGGTTAGCATGTTTGTATCCGATAATGGTTAAAATGTGACGTTCATATCCGAAATATTGGTGTGGAAGGTGGAGCTCGTATCCGTTGTGATATGAAACGTCAAGCACCTCTTCAGAAATGAGAGGGCCAAGCGTATATCTTCTCGAGCTCATGATGCAGTGGCAAAACTGGTTGGTCGCGAGACGAGCTCCTGCTCTCCTCGCCTCGTGCTTGCTGCCCAGAGTAGCGCGTGGGGCTCTCACCCACGGGAATCGTCGTATCGCGCACCCACCAGTCCAACATCCTCCAGATCACGTCCATCTGCCAGATTGACAGATCGCTGCTGGCGGCCGTGCGCAGCGCCATGGAGGAGCTCATGCTCGAGAACGTGGCTGTCATCGTGTGCGCCAAAGAGCTGCTCGAGCGCCACTGGAAGAACGCCATTGGTTCGGACGCAAATGACGATGCCGCCGCAGTCACGCGCGTGCGATTGGCTGCCTGCGCCAAGCGTCACGATCTAATTTTCGACCAGCTTTGGGTATCGAAGAAGCCGATGGGGTCCTTTGTCACGACTACCGCCATGGAGAGCGACAGACGAGCGTCGCCACCAACTTCGTCCGCCTCAGCGGGCCGCCACCAGCGACTGCTCAGCGGCGCGAACATCATCAAGAGCTACGTGCACGAGTCCGAGGACTTTGACGTGGCGTACCTGCCCGTGGGCCAGAACGGGCTCATCGAACTCGCGCAACTCGAGGCCGCGATCCGCCCCAACACAGCGCTCGTGTCGTTGCTCGAGGATCAGCAGCTCGCGCACGTCCAGGCCCGTCGGCATCACTGCAGACGAGCTCGTGGTGGTCGTATTGGTCTTGTCGCGTGGCTTGCTCTTGCGCAGCACAAAGAACTTGTGAGGAAAAGAGGATTGATTGACTTCGAGTTACAAAGCTATATAGTAAAATACAAATGGCACGGGAAACACGACATGTGAGTGCTGCTGGCTTGTGGAACAATGATCCGAAGCGGCGCGCGGGAGTCGGCGTGGCTGGTAACTGCCATAGTCGACTCCATATCGCCCACAGAGTCGCAAACTTCATGCTGAACTGGGCCGGGAGTGGACCACCCTTGCGAACTATCAAGTTCTCGTGGTTCCGCTCCATGCTAGATAGCGACCAGTTGATCGACCCGCTTAGTAAAGTCGTCCCGTCGATGACAGTATACTTGTGGTGCAGCGAGCCATGTTGGTTGCCTATTGCACGCACTTGTATACCCGCCGCTACGAGGAGGTGAGCAAGGCAATGCTGACTGTTAAGCTCCTGGGAATCACAGACGACGCGGACCGTGACGTCGAGTTCGTTTGCAGCGAGGATAGCGGCGACGAGAGCCCGACTGGACAGCACAAAGATAGCAATGTCCATCGTGCTTCGAGCCAGGCCGATGAGCCTGATGAGCTGGTGCTAGTGCTACCAGAGAAGCTTACGGTGCGGTCCCCACCCGCAGAAACACGTTGGACGAGATAGCGACGTTGCCCGTGGCGGCCCAGATGAGCAGCACCGCGAGGGAGAAGGCCTGGCACTGCAGCGGCTGGAAGTTGATACCGTTGCCGATCTCCAGCAGACATGAGAGGTAGTCCACGACGATCTCGGACCCGAGCTGCCAGATGACGATGAGCAGATGCGAACCGTTCATGAACTTCTCCAGGATCTGAGTTTGGTTGTTGTCGCTGGGTGAGGGGCTGTCGGCAGGCTTCATCACAGACTCTTGGTAGCGACTGAGCTGGAACTTTGGATGGTCCCAGCAGAAGAACATGATCACGTATGAGCACCCGAGCGCGACGTACTCGGCGAACATGTCGATGTACACCTCTGTCGCGTGGTAGTGCAGCAGTCGCAGCCGCCAGATCTCAAACTCAGTCTTGAGGTCCGAGACTGGAGGTGTCGCTGTGGTTGTGGACGAGAGCGACGGACCGGATGACGCTGACGGAGTCTCTGAAGTGACACTCGGCTGCTCGCTCTTGACCCTCGCGTGCGCGATCTTGTGCTTGATGTGGAACGACTTGCCGCAGCGGATGCAGATCTCGGCGAGCGCCATCACGAGCGTACCTGAGAGCGTCGTGCTGGTGCTCGGGGCACGGAGCAGCACGATGCGCATTTGCGTGTCGATCAGGATCGTCGGGACCCCGACGATTGCAGCCATAGTCGCCACGCTATGCACTTTTTGTTTGAAGATGTTGTACTTAGCGATCTCCTGCAGCGCGATCTTGAGCGCAAAGCTTGAGAACGTGAAGAGCAGCAGCTCAATGGACGTCACGAGCTTCATAGTCGACGTGACGTGCGTGTAGATGACCGTGGCGTAGTACGACAACATGTTGGGTGAGGTCAGGATGTAGATCCGGATGAAGTTCTTCCAGTACATGGGAGCTTTTCGCGTGGTTTGAGACGCTTGACGCAGCTGCCCGCTCACAGTCTCTTCGAAAAAGATATGATTTGCTGCGAGGTTGCACGCGACCATGTCCAAGTGGTACCAGAGCACGCATACGTAGAAATGGAGCCGGTACTCTCTCACAGAGTTGGGCGCGTGGGTTAGCGCATTCCCAACTCCGAGAATCAGGAGGCTCGAGAAAATGGCGGCTCGGTACGTCCTTCGCAGGACCTTCAGCCAGCAGGTGATGAACTTCGGGTGAGCCTCAGGGTCCGAGAGAAAGCGATGTGAGATCAAAGCCACCGCGTAGTTGGACGACACGCAAAGCCACTGGAAGAAATTAGCCCAGAGCATGATCGCCACTGCGAACTCGCGAGTCGACTGTTCTCTCGCTGACTGGCCGCTGAAGATATCGCCTGTGCTGACACAGAACATAACGACGCACGCGAACGCCACGCTGATGCACGCGATGCGGAGCACCATAAGGATCGACCAGCCGACTTGGACCACATTGTGACTCCAGCCGCGCCACCGGATCTCGGCCGCAAAGATCGCGAGGATGGTGTCGGAGCTCGTCCGGCGCCAGAAGACGGGCGTTCCATGGCGTTTCCCAGCCGCCGGTGCGTGAGCTGCAGTCGGTGAGTAGCGTAGCGGGATTGCTGCCGTAACGGGAGCAACAGAGCTCCGCGCTGCACGTGTGCTGCCATTGTTCCCAGTCGCTGGAGACATGACACTCACCAAGGAAGGTGCGACTTTAGCCTTCTCGTTCATCCTGAGCCAGGAGAGCTTGCGCTTCCAAGTCGACGCTGTGATGTGATGTTCGCAGATGTTCAATGCGACCACGTCTTCACAAACTCTAAAAATGCAACTCGTCGAGAATAGGCTAAGATGAGCCAAGCTTCGTTCATTCACACGGCTGTCTAAAGTCGTGGCGACTGGGAAGCTGAGCTGGGTTCTGGTTATCGCAGTGGACTAGATGATACTTCTAGGTTAGGATCAGCGGAGGTCTTGTACCTCTTTGAGATCCATCGCACACGCAGATAGCTCTCATCATAACGTACCTGACCTGCAGAGATTTGCCCAGACGCCAAAAGAGGATAGGAGAAATCCAGTTTTCCTGGTCATCGAGGGTCCCCTGCTCGCCAAGTCTCCAGTAGCCAGTCCGGGCTCTCTACCGCTCGCAAAGTTAAGATAGCTAGTTCTCGCTCATAGCCGATTCTGCCACTAGCCAGCAATTGCCTTCACTCACTCACTCACTCACCCGGCACTCCCAACACGGATGGAAGCCAGTAACCACTGCTCTTCCCCACACGAGATGATCATTGGAAAAGAGCGCTGACTGGATATAGCTGGAGATACACCTGAGCCGTTATGTGGGCTGTCCTGTGGTGTTTGGAAATAGCGTCACTAAGCACAAAGCGAGTGAAAGATTAGCTTCACGGACTGCATTCAATGCAAGTGAATCCCGCGCCACGCAACGGACCGATGCTGTGTGTAAATGTCCATGAACGGGATGCTGAGACTTCTTCTACGATACTCGCGCATGCCACACCATTGCTGCCTTCGGTCACGACTCTGCCAACCGTCCCAGCTCTCACCCAAGATCGTGTTCATCAGGTGCATGTCGGCAAGGTCGCACGAGTCCTGCTGCTCGTGCTTCGAGGCGCGATCTTCAGTTCCTTGTGCTCGTGGCCGATCTTGTTGTGCTTCAGCGCCGGGGACATCTTCTCCGGAATCTCGCCAGCAAACCAGTCGCGATCGTCCTTCATGGTCGCAGTCTTGATGTGGTCGAAGCTGCTCAACTGGGTGTGCGTGTGCACGAGTCACACTGCGCTCGTGATATCACAGGTGTCTCAACGAGCTACCGAGAAGCTGCCTCCGGCGTTTTTGCATTGCTGGAGGCAGGTCGTTCGCGAGACGCTGCTAGTGTGTCTCGTTTCCTCCGCAGTTCTCGTCTTCGTAGGTCTTGGACTGGCCAACGTGAAGCAGGGAGTTCGAGTGTACAGACTCGAGTTATATGCTGCGATCTGCTTCTTCCACATCGACACGACAGCTTCATCATTGGCGAGTACACGATTCTTCCTCGAGCAAATTGGGGCCCCGGCCGCTTCGAGAAGACGTCGGTACTGGAGACGGCACTGTCGAGAATTCTTCCGCCTGATATGGAACGTTGGGGCCTACGTAGTCGCTACAGTGTTCACGCACGCCACGCTTTCGCTCGAGCTCTCAACGCAGACACACGCCTTCGTCTTCACGGCTGGGAGTCTCGTGCTCAAGATCGCCATGCAAGAAATCGCCAAGCACCAAGTGTTCAAACTCAAGCTAAGAAGCGTGGGCGTAATGGCCGCGCTCGTAGGCATCCCTACGATTCTCATCAACACGCAGATGCGCATCATATTGCTCCGCGCGAGAAACACGAAGACGACGCTCCAGGGGACTTTCGCCATGACGAGTGTGGAAATTCTACTCCGATTTGCCAAGTCACTGTGGGTGATCCGTAAAATTCGCCACCGGCAAGATAAGCAGCGGGAAGACATTTCGAGATGCGAACCCGCTGCCATGATCAGCGATGCGAGCGCAATACCAGCTCCGTCGCCGTCGTCGTCGTCGACGCCAAACGCGGCGGCCAGCAACAGGTATGCGGAGTTCTTGCGCTGGAGAAGTCGACTGCTGCATTACCACGCTGCAGAGATCTACGTGGACATGCTTGCAGAGTACATGGCGCTTATGTGCTCATACACGATTATGTACATGTACTGGGACCATCCAAAGTACCTGCTGCGAGTGCAGGCGGCAGCAGAATCTGCTACGGTCGGCAATGACGAAGGCATGGTGCTGCCCAATCTCAAGCCCGTCATGTTTGCTATCCAGCTGAGTCTTGAGATCGGCGCAGATTGCATTGCATGCACGCTGGAAATGTGGAGCGGGATTGACTTTGCGCCCTTGCAGCGCCACAATCTCTTCATCTGTGTCTTTCTAGTCTGGGCTGTCGCTGGGAATGTCATCATGGCGTCCAACTTGCTGATCCGAGAGAGAGGCAATGATGCGTCAAGATAGACTAGAAACATGGTAGGTAGTGTACAGTGCCACTTGCGCGCACCTGTCAATGCTTCAGAGTGCAGATCTTTGACAACTGGGCGAGGTTGTGCGTCTACAACAGCTCAAAGCAACTCGTCGACAGCATCATTATCCATATCCAATGTACATTTCGCGTTACCCCGCAGCTCATCTTGGTGCGAAGCTCTACTACACGAATTTGCAGTTAGAACGAGGACGTTGGCCAACACAGGTTCATCGATTGCGTTACTTACTAGCTTGCCAAATCAGGCTATACGCCTACAAGATCGGGATGAAGAGCGGCTCCTCCTGGACGAACGGCAGCTTGGAGATGTTGTCGCACATCTCCTGCACGCGCGAGACGGTCGTCTGGTCCGTGGTCACGACGAACTGCACCTTCTTGCGGTCCACGATCGGCGACTGGAGGATCGAGTAGATCGACACGTTGGCCTCTTCGGCGATCTGGCCGATCGCGCGGATGATGCCGACGCCGTCCGAGATCGTGATGCGCACGAAGAAGTGCGCCTCGTAGTTAGGCTGAAGCACCGATGCCTTAGTGCCCTTGAATGGGTCGAACGCGCTCTCTCCACGCGCCAGCTGGATGACGTCGTTCACGACCGAATTGGCGGTCGGGAAGCGCCCCGCGCCCTGGCCAACGTACGCGCTGCTGTCGAGGTTGCTCGAGCGGATGTTGACGAGGTTCGTGGCGCCACCGATGCTTGCGATGACGTTGCTGTGCGGTACAACGACTGGTGACACATACACCGCGACTTCCTGCGGCGTGCCCTTCTCGGCGTCGGTTTCCTTGAGCAGCTTGGCGACGCCGAGCAGCTTGATCGTGCTGTCCATCATCTTGGCGTACTCAAAGTCGACAGCGCTGATGCGCGAGATGCCGACGGTCGGGATCTCGGCGGGTTTGACGATGCTGCTCAGGCCGAGCTTGGCGAGGATCGCGATCTTGGACTGCACGTCGAAGCCGTCGACGTCAGCGCTCGGGTTCGCCTCGGCGAAACCCAGGTCCTGCGCCTCCTTGAGCACGGCGTCGTACGACACGCCCTCGTGCTCCATCTTGGAGAGCATGTAGTTGGTCGTGCCGTTCATGATGCCCGCGATCTCCGTGATGCGGTCGCCGCTGTAGGCGTTCTGGAGCGTGTGGATGATCGGGATGCCGCCGCAGACTGACGCCTCGTAACCAAAGCGCACGCTTGGGTTCTCCGCGAGCAGCTGCACGATCTCGGGCATGAAGTTGGCCACGAGCGCCTTGTTGGCCGTGATCACGTGCTTGCCGCTCTTGATTGCCTGGAAAACCACGTCTTTCGCGTCCTCGACACCGCCCATGAGCTCGATGACGCAGTTGATCGACGCGTCGTTCAGAATGTCGCTGTAGCTGGACGTGAACGAGGTTGTCGCGGCCGCAAAGTGCTGCAATTCGCGCTTTTTGGCCACGTTCTGCACGCAGATCTTGGTCACGACGGCCGAGACGCCGAGCGCCTCGAGCTGCGCGATCTTCTTGGCGCTGTGCAGCAGCTCGAAGACGCCGCCGCCCACGGTGCCGCAGCCGAACATGCCGATGTTGAGCGCGATGCGTCCTGCTGCCATGGTGCTGCTGGTGAGTCTGCTGCCGGTGTCGTGTGGGGAGTCGTGTGGGGACGGGTGCTTGTTGGCGAATGAGGAGCTCTTCTTGCTCGCTTCTTGGCGAACGAATGCTCAATCACAAGAAAAGTATCGGAATGGTGAGTGGTACAGTGTACCACTCTTAGTGTAGGCTATTTTTAACGGACAGTTTGCCTTGTATGTTTAATTTAGTGGACGATTATAGCAGATAGGTTAATTTTAGCGGACGATTTACCCTGTGGTTTGGTTTTGACTGACTGCTACGCAAGATGGCGCCACACGCACAGAGTATACAGCCTCTCGCATCACTCACTTCCATGTCTTGTTCAAGTGATTGAAAACGCGGCGTCAACCGATCAGATGTGATAGGAGAGTGACGACGGACGGCGCAATCTACAGGAACGTTTCACTCTGCACGCCGAACACGAAGACTTCGTCATGATCGGCATCTGCTGGGGTGATCTGATAACGCCAAAACAGCGCATGAACTCGGTGCCCCAAATACGAATCCACCACTATAGCGAGAAGTGTCCTCGGCTGCCGTGACACCCGCAAGCTTCGTCAATACGACCTCCTCTTGGAGCTAAAGAGTGGGTCGCTGCCGTAAGCGAGCTCTCCATCCGCCACGTGAAAAACTGCACCACCACTCGCATTGCTTGCAGAGGTGGAGCGATTGAAAGCGCGCGTCGACTTGCAGATGTGGTGGCATCGCAGTCAGCATGGGCGTTTCACTTCTAGGCAAACGAGCGAGAAAACA
>JAASFV010001191.1:0-10477 GCA_023334015.1 Globisporangium paddicum
GTACGGGGAAGAGGACGCGTGCATTTATTTGTTCTACCGGCTTACATCTCTCACTTCATATAACCTTTAGATGCAGCGGTGTATTAACTGTTCAAGACGCTCTATGAGAAGGGTTGAAGCAGTACTCGCTGATCAACAATGGGCGCTTGCCGACCAAGGCCAGCACCGCGAGAGCGTCGCTCAAGCGCGCGTTCTCTTAAACACACAGAAGGGTTCAAGCTATCGGACATTTACCCACTGTCCCATGCAATGGTGCTGGCGAAGCTCATGCGGAATAACCTGCCAACCAGCATCGGGTCTCTGCAGCATCACGCGGTAGTGCTCGCTCAGTTAGATGACCAATAGTTCACAGCGCGGCAGCTCCTAAAGCGACGAGGACTAGACATTGACGTGCACAACATCGTCAATCTGACGGTGAAACGCACCCGATATTCCTCAACCGCACAAGCAAGCTTGCGGCTCGTTTGCCGACGAGAAGTTGTACAGCGGTGTGTTGATGTGCTAAGAAGGTACGCTTGTAGCCCAGGACCGAAAGCAGCAGCATCACGGAAGGAACGAATAGGCCAACGCATCTAGATCGCGGAAGCTGGTCGTCTTTGTGTTGTGGTGGGTGGGATTAAAAAAAATGGGAGGGGGCAGTTTAACTGTGATGCCAGTACATGGGACCTCACCAAGCAGGACCGCAAAACATAAAAAATAAGAGAAACGTTAGGTTTCACATTTAAAGGTCGCAGCACCATCACTAACTGAAACAATACCACGAAGCGACATTTACGTTCGTGTGTGCGACTACTGTGCTTAGTATCGTGTGTGCATGTGGAGAGAGTGGCGCGCCCTCACAAGCATCCATGTGATGTTGTTATGTAGCGGTAATACTGGTATTATTTCGGTACTAAACGTAAATGTTATCTTGCGCATCCCTGCTTTCAATCCGTCATTTTTTTTTGCGCATGATGTGATTAGCTCACGCGGGTTGTCCGTTATAAGTGCCTGTCCAGTATAAGCAAGGGAGTCCGGTATATATTTATAGATCGCTAATAAAATCACACTGTTCATCACAAACACAACACCTTTCAAAGCACGCAATGATGGCCTTGTTTTTACTTCAAAAATCACCTTCGGTGTAAACCCCCAAGCGGCATAGAATGACTTTTGATCGATGATAGGAAGAACGAGCACCTAACTTCCATTAGGAGCGGTGTAATGATGGGGACACAGCATCTTGCCTTGATAAAGTGTTTAACAACGAGCAAGTATCCTTGCTAATATTATCTGTATACCGTTCCTTGCGCTCTTGCTTTGTCTTCACCAGGTGAAATGAACATAAACGAATGTAAAATTTATATTCATTGAACGTGCTACGTAATAACTAACCATACGAATTCTATGACTTAAACCACAAGTCTTGACAACGAATGGGAGGCTGTGCGTCTCGATGTAGAGTTAGTCCGCACTAGATGTCTGGATACTAAGGGTCGATTAGCATCTCACAGGCAAGCCGTGTAACGGGTTTGCCCTTGCTACAGGTGTTCTTTCAGTTTCAATCTGTATTCAACCATCACGTAAAAATCAGGCTTTGATGATACCAATAGAACTCGCATCTTGCGCACCAAAACACACAGAGAAACTCTGCAAAAGCAAAAAGTGGCTGCATTGATAACGATTGCGATTTCATCCTTGATGGTAACGATGGCATGTTCAACATGACTGCATCAGTACACCGCACTTCACGAGCAATTGCCGAGCTCAGATAGCGTGTGCAGAGGGTTTGCGCAGAATGCCCTAAGATCCTTTGAACGGCCAATTTTTCTTGATGAGGTTCGAAAAACGCCAGGCAAAGGAGACAGTGAATAGTGTAATGATGACGCAAAGCGGTAGCGACTGCAGCGTTGTAAAGCTATTCCTGACCAGACCCAGCAGTCTCGGGTGGTTTTGCCTTTTTGCGTATTGAATGTGAGAGAGAAGGGAGATGCAGTTAAACAGTCTAACCTGATATAATGTACCCACTTTGATATTAACGCCTCGCTCAGGCGGACATAATGTACTTAACTACGCGTCTTTCACGACCTGGACCAAGGGCAGCTACGCAGAGATCGAGACGACTTCTTCTCCACCGCCGAGCCAGGTCCCTGAAAGAATGACATGCTTGGTTTCTTCTCCAGCGCTGGATGTGTATTTGCTTCGACTGGTATAGACCGATGGCGAGGTTCTCATAGAATCGTTCGTTCAAAATCGGGGAGTGGCTGAGTGTTGGCGTGCGTTATTTGCTTGTTGACAGCTGGTTGGTGAAGTTCTGTGTTTTATTTGGTCGCGATGGCTTGATGCGACATGGAGCTTATGTTGCGTAAGTACGAGCAAACACTTCTGCATGCGTATTCGTACTTATGCAGAAGCGAGTGTCTGATTGGCTCATCTGAGGTTCTATCTGCTCTTAAACAAGTATTAAGATTTCTTTAATGTGATACTTGTTTAGAAACAGGGGTATCTTTGCTACTACTAAGTACAGTAAGGGAAACGACCGGTTTGGTGCATGATATCACTTTAGTGCATGGGTGCTACTATTTGCCAATGAATTATGGGTATTTCGTTTTTGAGCATTGTGATTGGAAGTTGTTCGATGATTAGGAGTGTAACCAAGCATTCCCGAGTTACTCAGCACGATACGCAGAGTAAGGAAGCGTGTGCTACACGATTTCTGCAAGGACTCGTGATAAAAGGGGTCAGCAGTTCCTGCAATCTAATTGCCTGTTTACAACAGAGCAATGTGGGCGAAAGGGGAATGACTTTAACTTGCTTGCGAACAATGTAAAAGGGAGACTGTTTATTTAGGCATCGAGGGCGGCCCCGACAACGGGTACACATTACTAGAAGTTTGTATATTATAGCTAGGCCTAAATAAAGCTACTTTGACTGGCTATCCGAGCTCAGTGTTTCTGATTGGCTACTTATTCGTAATAATAGCCAATGACAAGGCCACATCATCGCTGGCCATAACTGTTTATAAAGTACGCAGCTGGTCCCTGGTAGGGTAGCCAGTGCGAACCTGTATTAAGTTCGGGCTTAAAGATATTGCACAAACAGTAGTTTGACAGAGTGGTTACTGCGATGTAACTCACTCGTGTACCCCGTTACATCTCATGCCCTTCCACTCGGACGAGAGGTCTTCCCACTGGACCAGATACTGCCACGCCGACCGAGGTCCACGCCGGCTCAAGATCCGCGCGACGCGGTACTTCTCGCCCTCGCTCTCCGATTCTTCTCCCTTCATCTCCTCCTCGTCGCGACACTGCCGCAGGTGGCGATGCGCGCGTGGAAGGTCGTCATCCGAGAGCTCCAAGTCGGAACTCGCTAAGGCGTCGAGCAGCAGCTGGTCAGGCGACAGCGCCACTGGTCTCATGCCGCCAGATGCAACTAAGGGTTCATGCGACGACATACCAGTCCCAGGACACACGCCACCCGACCGATCACTTCCAGACTCCCGCGGCGCACTCTGGGGCCTTCTGTCGGACGAGGGCTGAGGCAAGCTTGGCGAGCACTTGGATACGGACACGGGCGCGGAGACTGCAGGCGACGACGGCTGCACGGGCGAACGTGATGACTGCGGAGTCGACTGCGCGCGCTCTGGTGGCGCCACATACATGTTTCGCGTGGGCATCGACCATCTGATGATCGAGTTCCACGGGCGCTGGACTTCGGACGCGTACAAGGCCTACACCAGCCTGTGCAAGGAATTGGTTGTCGCCATCGCATTGAATATCATGAGCGGCTCGATGGGGACTCGACTCGGGGTATTTGATCATTTGGCCACGACGGTCTTAGGCACCGCTCTTCTCGTCCCTTTGGACGGAGGCGTTTGCCCTGGCTGAATGATTAATACACTTCAGTTGACCCCTATTGGCGTGGAATTATATAAACAAAGCACTTTATTATTTCATCACTCCTCGCTGTTGTCGTCAAAGTCCCGCGCGAGGTTGAGCTTCTCCTTGACGCTGATGAGCTCGATCTTGAACACGAGCGTCGTGCTGGGCGGGATCCGGGGCGGCCGACCCTTAATGCCGTACGCGAGCATGGGCGCCAGTGTCACTTTGGCGGTCTCGCCGACGCTCATGCGCTGCAACACGAGGTCGAAACCCCGGATGAGATGACCCACGCCCACGCAGAACTCGAGCGCGCCGCCGCGCCTCCGCGTGGATTCGAAGACCTCGCCGCTCTGCTCAAACATACCCGCATAGTGCACGCGTGCGTACTGGCCGACACATGGGAAGGTGCGTCCGTCCCCCGCGAAGAGCACTTCGTGTACCAGGCCATCGATCTTGGCGTGGCGTGCTGCCTCAACAGCTTCCAGCTGCGCCTGACGCGCTCGATAGATCTCTTCGTCCTTCGCGAGCTGTCGGCGGCGCTCCTCGTCCTGCCTGCGCCGCCGCTCGCGCTTGGCCTCGAGCCGCTTGTGCTCGGCGACCATGTCGGCGTTCCACCACTCGTAGAGCTTGGCCTGCGAGAGCTTGACGACGTCGCCCAGCTCCATAAGCAGGCCCTGTGCGATGCCCAGATCCAGCAGCGACGCGAAGGCCGAGCGCTTGGTGTCCTTGGTCATGCTGGCGACGATCTTGAGGAACTCATTGAAGCCGATCGAGCCGCTGCCGTCTTCGTCCACCTCACGCAGCATGGCCTCGAGGTCGTAGTCGCCCGCCTTCTTGCCAAGCTTTTTGATCAGCACCTGGATCTCGTGCTCGTCGATGAAGCCGCTGGCGTCCAGGTCGAGCGTGATGAATTGCTGCTTGAGGTTCGCGAGCTCCTTGGGGCCAAAGAGTAGCGCGAGCTCGAGCGACGCAGTGTACTGGTTCTTGCTCTTCTGCTTCCTGAGGATGAGCAGGAACTCGTCGAACTCGACCTCGCCATTCGCGTTCCCGTCCACCTCCTTGATCATGTCCACCACGCTCTGCAAAGTGAGTTGTTCGCCGAGAGCCGAGAGCAGCTGGAGCAACTCCTTGGCGCTGATCGAACCGCTGTGGTCTGTGTCGTACTGGTCGAACTGCTGCTGCACGAGCGCACGCTCTTGGGCCGTGAAGCCCAGTGCGTCGTCGTCTCCCTCATCATCTTCATCGGGGCTCTCTGGCTGTACATCGTCGTCGTCCTTCTCAGGCTCCATGTCGAACAGCTTGGTGCCGTCGTCCTCCACTGTACCACTGGCTATCCCAGGCTTCTCGGCAGTCTCTGGAGACAGCGTATCGTAGATGGACGACAGCGCGATGTCCTCGTGAGCCTTGAGTACCTTGGGCTTCTCCCACGTCGTCTCGCCCGTGCGCCTGTTGTGGTAATAAAAGAGGCCTGAGTCGGTGTCGAGGAACTTATCAAAGACCGCCGCGAGTAGGCGTTTGTGCGCGCTGCGGCGTCGGAAGAGCCGCTGGATGGAGACGGCGGCGGCTGTAGTCTCGCGGATGTCATCGAGAGGCTCCACGGGCGTGCGCGACGGCACCGACGGGATGTCCAGCGCACTGCCTGACAGCATTGCACTCATTACGATATGTTGTGGACCCCACCAAGGACCCCACCAATCCAATGCGACCCCTCATTGTCGTCATTGCTTCGTTAAGACGTGGCTTCAGCGACCATTACCAGGTGAAAAACCTCACTCATATTTCCCTTCACAGCTCGCGAATCAAAAACTGATAGAACTCACAGAGTCGAAGCACCATCCAAAATTTCTTACTCGATGGCAACCTGAGCCGCCGTCTCCTTCGGAGTGCTCTTGCCCAGGTAGTGGTCGATCGAGTCGGCGATCTTGACGTGCGCCCACTGGAGCGCCGGCGCGTCCGTCTCGCGCGGATAGTACATGTCTGCGCAGTGGGCTGTGCCCTCAATGAAGACGGACGTAGCGGTCTGCGAGTGAAGCGCCGTGGCGTTCTGCACCGCGAGCGCGTGCCACGGGTCAATGGTGCCGCTGGGGAACGTGACGTTTTCGACCGTGATTGCCAGCGCGCCATAGTTGACGTTGGTGCTCTCGACGTCTGGCGCCACATCGATCTGGAACACGCGCTTGCAGATCTCGGCGCCTACGTTCTGCTCCGTGACACTCTTGAGCGCGTGGAAGGGCGATCTGGCGCTCGTGGTCGTCTGGAAGTACCCAAATTCGTTGCACGTCTGGTAGAACCACTGGCGGGAGCTGCTCGTGCCGTCGAACTTGGACTCGCGGAGGATGTCGACCGTTGCGTTCTTCTCACCCTCGAATTTCGAGTCGAGACACGTCTTGTCGCCCGCGAGCGTCTTCTTGAGGAACGCTGAGAGCGTCTCGACTGGGGAGCTCTTGGCAGTGCTGTTGGTGAAATGTGCACAGACATCCGAGAGCGTGAGCGAACCTGGAGTGAGTGTGTTGTACTGAGCGATGTCCTGGAACGCGCCCATGACGGCGCTCTCGAAGACCGAGTCGTCGAACTCGCTCGTCATCGGATAGCACGGCGAGAAGAGCTCGTCGATCTGCTTGCGGCCCTCGGCGCCGCCCTCCATGAGCTTGCGCAGCGCCACAATCGACTTCTCCACCGCGTGGTAGCACTCGCCGCCGCCAAAGTACCGCAGGCCGTCGCCGACGACCTCCATGTACTCAGAGAAGTCGATCTTTGCGAGCACAGGCGCCGAGCTCGCGATTGTGCCGGCAAAGAGCGCCGAGTACTTGAGCTTAAGCCAGGCCGCGAGGTTGCCTGGGTAGCTACCGCCAAAGCCGATCCACTTGGCGTCGCCGTCGATGCCGTACTCGTGGCTCAGGAACGTGTGGAAGCGCGCGAGGTCGGCCAGTGCCTGCTCGCTCGAGAGGAAGCGCAGGTTGGGCAGACTCATGTCCGCCGTCGGGAACGACTTGCCGTAGTACCGGTGCTCGACCGCGACGAGCAATGCGCGGTGTTTCTTGGCCATGGCGTTGATGAACGTGCGGTTCGTGAGTGCGCGCGGGCCCACTGGCCCCTCGCCGCCGATCGACACGAACACCGGGTAGCCGCGTCCGGCCCAGAACTCCTCGTTCACAAAGTACCGCTGCTTCCAGAGCTTGCGCTCTGAGAGCGGCGCAAAGTGGTCCAACAGCGCGCCGTCGTAGTACTTCTCCTGCACGGGGGCCTGCACCTCCGTCAACCCCGCGGGGTCGGCGTGCACGTGGTAGCTCTGGCCGCGGAACTCGCGCAGTTTGTGCAGCGACGTGTGCTTGTGTGCGTGTGTTAAGCTACTCGAGAGCAGCAGCGCGGCGGCGAGGAGCGTAGCGCGGCGGAGCATCGTGAGTGAGAGGCGTGTCGCGGTCTTCTGCGTGTGAGCTTGGCGACGAATGAACGAATGAGCTCATGATGATGATTTGATGCGCATCGAATGGCTCATTTACAGAAGCACACAAACAGCAAGTGATTTGCATTTGATGAGTGTTCGCTTTAATTCATTTTGCGAGGGAGTATCATGTTGGACAATGCGTTGCGCGCGGCGGTTGCACATAGTGAAACCAAGTAAAATGGAAATCCGTCCACGATGAGTCGAGCGTCTTTGGAAAAGTAATAAAAATAACAAAGAGGTTTGAAGTTTTGCAAGGAACTGGTGTGAAGTAACAGGATTTGTGAAGTACCACGTCAAAATAAAATAAATGCTTTTTTAATGATGACATTTGACAAAGATGATGTTTAACACCCAGTCTCTGGCACAGACAGGATTGGGGCGATTTTGGAGGAAACAAATCGGGATCAACTCCAATCAACACCAAATTTGGTACAGATAAATCCATTGATCTTGAAATGTCAATGCACCCGGTAGCTAGTCTGGGTGATCAATCTTAGCTGAGATTTTGCCAGCCAAAAACGTCTTCTCCAGCAAAAAAGCACGAGGATTTTGTCAAATGGGCACTATCTTTATGAAGGCTCCCAATAAGCCTGACGGCCCAAAAACAAGATTGTGCTTGAGCTCTATATTCATTCTTCTTGATGATATCTTTGGTGCTGGCATTGCTATCCTAGACATCGAGAAATAGTTTGCTAAAAATGCGTTTTGCTCACAGCGCCGATTTTGAGCTCCACGGACAGGCAAGTTTAAGTCACTTGGACATACACCCGTGTTTTGCATCATTTCCTATTTGTAGGTCTCTAAAAGAGTCCTACAGGTAAGGATTACCAACTGATGAGTAGCGCCGATTTTGAGCTCGTGTTCGGCTTCAATTGTCGCATCGTTATTGCAGGCACAAAATGATTTGAGCCTTCTTTTTAGAACACGTGTTCCACTTTGGGTGATAGCCATACAATTATGAAGATAAAAAAGATAGTCACACTTTTGTTGCAGATTGTTACAAAAATCACTTCATAAACATACAACATGTCCTCCAATTGCACTTTTGAGAGAAAAAGCAGTGGCCAAACCCATTTGAATACCCTATCGCCACGCAATAACTCCGCTTTGGAGAATGGCTTTGAGATGGCAAGACATCCATTCTTAATTTCTTGTCACGGGATTTCTAATGATGTTTCTTGTGTTGAAAACGGAGCAAATCCGGATTTTTTTGTTTCGAAATCCCCCCTGAAAAAACTCCGTTTCCGGTCTGGCTGTGTACAATATTGGGTGTTAATAATAGGGAACTGTTATTTCCACCACCACAAATTGCTATTTCCACCATGTTTGTAATAATACCATAATCATTAGGTTATCATCAAGTAACGCACTCACAAAATACAAACAAAAGCTATCGTTTCAAGGTAGATACCGGCGAAGCTCGCAGCGCCGGCACTGCTCTGCGGTTTGCTGTGCAGAGTTGCATCTCTGAGCGCGTGTGTGGTTGCTGGAACTTTGCTGGGCGGTTGCATTGGTTATTAATAAAGTTCACATCTACCTCTTCATCAATGAAGATAGCGACAATTGCTTACTTGAACTGCTTTGGGGGTGGAGTAGAGGAAGTCACAGGTCGCCGTGTGATCTATTGCCTGTTGTCGTGCTGGTGAGTACTTGCTTAATGTTTCCCCGTCTCTGTTACGTCTGTCGCTTCAGCCTCATGGCGAGATCGCGTGATTGCTTGCGTCTTCTTTCACAGGTGAACTACAGATCTATGACATGGCAACTCACGGCGATTTGAAAGACCTCCTCCGTGATATGGAGCAACGTGCTACTGGTGAATCTGTTCCAGTGGAGCAGGGCGTGGAGGGAAGTGAGCTGACCGGTGGTAGGAGCGCCGGCTCTCCTACTGATACGTTTGATTTGGATCTGCGCCGCGACATAGAGAAAATGCTGTGCCGTGGGGAAGCTGGTAGCGCAGAGGAAGAGTTCGCGGCCAGCGTGATTTCAGAGAATCACGAGCCAGCTGATGGTGTAGGCGTGCAAACTGAATTCAAGATCCAGATCACATCTCTCGCGTCGTTGGTGAGCACCGCGCAGAGGAAGGCACGCCAACTCGGCTTCTTCCTCGTTATCCTTCGGTCGGACATGGCGAAGAATACCGTGGTGCTGTGCTGCGATCGGTTCGGCACGTACACATCTGCGGCAATGAGACGCAAAACCGCAACGAAGAAGAGCGGATGTTCATTTACTTTGAGCGGGCGAATGGACTCTTTTGGTCAATGGGCGATCGTAAAGCAAACTGGCGGTCACAACCATGAACTGCATCCGACCGGCGACAACGGCGAAGTCACAAGGCAGCTGACTCAAGAGCAGAAGCAACAGAGACTGGCGCTTCAACGTGCCGGTGTGCGTCCGAAAGACCAGCTTTTGTTTCTCAGGCAGGAGCACCCGAATTTGTCTGTCGTCGTCCGCACGATGTACAACGAAAGCCAAGTCGACCGAAGGCGCTATTTGAACGGCAGGACTCCTTTCCAAGCTCTTTTCGACGAGCTGCTTGCAAAAGAATTCGTGCTCGAGTTCCAACGTGGCGCTGATGGCACGATCACGCATCTCATGTTCGCTCACCGACAGAGCGCTGATCTCGCTCGCGTATGCCACAAGGTTCTTCTCTTGGATTGTACGTATAAAACCAACCGATACAAGATGCCTCTGTTGATCTGCGGTGGAGAGGCGCCAACCAACAATACCTTCTTTTGCTGCGGCATTTTCCTCAACAAAGAAGAGCAGTCCGACTACGCGTGGGCACTCGGAACAATCAAGAAAGTGCTTGGCGGAATCGACAATTCACTCGTGCTTGTGTCGGACAACGAGAAGGCGCTTCTGAGTGCGGAGGAGATCGTGTTCCCGATGGCCAAGCGGGTGCTTTGCCGTTGGTACATCAACAAAAATGTTCTCAAGAAGTGCAAAAAGTACTTCAGCAGTGAAGATGATTGGGACGAGATGATGGCACGTTGGAATTCTCTGTGCTTGTCCCCGACTGAAGAGGAGTACGGATCACGTTGGTCCGAATTTGTTGAGCAGTACAGTCGCACTCCCCAGCTGATCGAATACGTTCAAAGGACGTGGTTGGGTCAAAGGGAACTGTTCGTGGAATGCTGGGTCTCCAAGTTCTTGCACTTGGGATGCACATCAA
>JAASFV010001192.1:0-10466 GCA_023334015.1 Globisporangium paddicum
CCTGCTGTGTGCATCCCTCTGCTCGGTTCGCTTGTAAAAACATCACGATGGCTAGGTTGCCGTGTGCTGCTGCCTTGTTCATGACAGCGGTGGTCCAGTCACCAAGGTTCTGGTCGTGGAGAAACTGGAGAACCTCCAAGTGGCCATGGGCTGCGGCGGTGCTCAATGCCTGCGTGGAGACCGTGGTTTCCAGACAGTTTTCGTAGAGAAAGCGCACGACGCTCAGGTTGCCACTCGCCACAGCCTCGTCACCAGCGGATTGCAACGGGTCTCCTCTTTGAAATCGTCTGATGATGCTCTCGAGTCCCTCTGGTTGTTGCGGGGTGGCTGATGCAGATGAGAAGACGGTCGGGTAGTGAGCGATCACCCACCGCAGCAGCTCTAGCGAATGTCTTCCCAGCATCTGCGTCGTGGACTGGAGGAACTGCTCTGTCTGCACGCTGGGTCGGTTTTCATAGAGCCACTGGGCGATACGGAGGTCGCCATTCGAGAGCGCCATGTTCATCAACAGGGAGCTAGTCGGCTGGGTCACTTCACTGACTTGATCAATAGAGCTGAGCCACGGCAGGAGCTTGTACAGCTGATACTCGACTGCGTAGTGCACTGCGTCCACGAAACGCCACTTGTCGTTGTCGCGATACTGAGGCAACTGCGATATCGCGTATACGGTCTTCACCAGCGACACGTCTCGACTCGCGCAGGCTAACTGCAGGAATTTACCACGTCGGGTAAGCACGTGGTCCCACGAGACGCGGTTCTCAGTCGGCACTCCGTTCCACCGCAGCCAGAGCCACTCGTTGTCACTGCAGTTTGCTTCCGTTTGCAGCAGCGCTGCTGGGATCTGGACTTGACGTTCCGTCGCGATGGCTAGACCAAAAGAAACCATGCCTTCGCAGGGGATATAGGGAAATAGACGTGCTCGCGCTGGGAGCTGGCGCACGTGTTTGGATCCTGGAGATAAGGTTATCGATGAGTTTTTCGGTTGGAGCATGAGTGGCTGGGGGCTTCCCGGCAGTTGACCTTGGGCCTTTCGGAGTCGCTTCTCTGCCAGTCGCTGCGATCGTCGGAGCTCCGACGCGATCTTCACGCGAGACGCTCCAGTTTTCTTGAGTTTCTTGTTGGCGAGTCGTTCGGATCGACGCAATGGGAGCGATGGAGTGGTCTTGTGCTGGTGCTTCTTGACCAAGATAGCAGGCTCCATGCGCTTGAGACGAAGTCGCTTCGAGCGTCGGAGGGCAGTGGCAGTAGCAGTCGTGTTCGTGCGTTCAGTTGGGAAATGAGCAGCAGAGTCAAGCATTGTATTGCTGGCTTGTACGAAGTCTTCTCTGTCCAATAGAGCTCTTCAATATCAACTGGCGGAAAAATATCGTGAGTGATGGTCACTTTGTAAGTCAGATGACTATCACTCGTGCCAATCAACTGAAAATGGAGCTGCTCATTTTCCCACAGTCCAGTGGTCCGTTACGCCGTCCAGTCTGACTTCTTGCGACTACGAGACAGAGTCGCTATCAGTGTTGGCGACTGCTCCTGCTGCTCTTTTCTGCGCTTCACAGGTTGGATCCTGTCCGAGACAATTGAGTGGTCGACCTGGACAACTGGCGGGACCGGGTTCAGAAAACCCCAGCGCGGCTTCATGCGGCCGTCGGCGAAGAACACGCCGAACTCCAGCACCAGCGGCGCGAAAACGAACTTGTTGCTCTCGATGTCGTGGTCGAGAGCCAATGAGAGTCGCACCAAGCTACGCGCCCGGATCGGCTTGTTGAGGAGGACTTCGAGGGGCAGACGGGAGTACTCGCCATGCTTGTTGCTGGATGAGTCAACGCGAGTAGCGACGGCAATAGTGCTATCAAGCTCAATATTCCGGCTTGAACGGGAGGTGTTGTGCACGAAGAGCAGTCCGCGAGGGGATGCTGGCGTAATGGACGACCCTTTACGCTTGAACAGCGTATTCAGCGACAGCAGCATGCGCTGTGAGGGTGCCCGACTGATGACTCGACCCTTCAAACCTTGCTTCGGCTGGCTTACATCATTAGTCTTCACAACTACCATGCCCTCATCGGTGATGACGTAGCAGCGTTCAAGAGTCAGTCCCAGTGGGTTCCAGTAGAAGAACGCGAAGCGGAGCGTGAGGTGAGCGGTAATGACCAAGATGCTGACGAGGATGATCTTAAAGAACGGCTTGTAGATGATCCAGAGCACTTCGGTGGACGTGTTGAGCTGGTAGTCGAGCGGTAGCGAGAACGCGTTGCCCGTGCCACCGATGCCTATAAACGTTGTGCGATCGACCGCTCGCTGGTTCTCTAGAGTGACCTTGAGTTCGCCCACAGCGAAGACCTCGATGCGATGCCAGTACGAAACACTGGCCACGATCACTGCGATCTCGACTGGAGCGATAAACGTGTACTTGATGATCCGGTACGCCAGCTTTTCCTGCCAGAAGACAAAGTTGTCCCAGAGCACGTGGACGATGATCAACACGAGCGCCCAAATGCGCAGCGAGGACAGATAGGCCTGGATCTTGCCGTTCGTCGAGTTGCCCCAGTTCCAGATGACAGCGCTCGGGAGGATGAGTAGCCACGAGAGCAGCTGCGAAACGACCACCATGGCCATCACCACATGGCTCCGATACAAAGTGCACGCCAGGAACCGCGCGTAGCCCTCTCGAATGAAGTTCTCGACGCTCTCGGGGTCTCTCAGTCGGAGCGCTGGGACCACGAGTCGCGCTCCGATCTGTAGCGCACTGAGCACATTCAGCACCAGAAGCGCCATGTCAATGGCCAGTTGAAGTGCGTAGAGCTGACCGTAGACCGTGAAGTTGATGATCGACAGATGCGAGACGACGAGCGTCCCGTCCGGATCGCTCAGTGCTTCAAAGACGCTGACACAGTTCTCGCGGATGCCGTAGTGAAAACCCATGATGTTCATGTTGTCCATGGTCAGGTAGCCTTTGTCGTGGTGCAGCTCGCGTAGCTTGGTCGCGTACAACCCCGCGAATGCGCTCTCGAAGTGATTGGGTGCGCCACAGCCAAACATGGTCGAGTTGGACTTGCTCGGTTCTCCCTTGTACTCAAAGCCCTCGACGCATGTCACCTGGTGGATGGGTGAGCTCTTGCCAATGACCTCCAGGACACCCATGAGCTCACTCTCTGCCTTGCTGCCAGCTCGAGCGATCCAGTCGTGCGGGACGTTGGGCATCTCCATGTTGTACCGGCGCTCAAAGTCCCGCACGATGTGTGCGCTGCAGATGCTCGGCTGTCGGTTCAGATCCAGGAGCTGGCAGCACGCCCAAGCGACCGAGTCAGAGCGAACGGAGCTTGCGAGCACGAGACTGGGGACCAGTTGGCTCGATTCTCGGGTCCCCACCGTACAGTTCTGAGCGTATACAATGCGGAAGGTTTGGCTCGAGCCCAGCACCGTCAACGTATCGCACTTTTCTAAAAACGAGCTCCAGCCATTGGGGCGTAAGACCACTTGGCTCAAGGCATCCGTAATGTTCACAGCCAGCTCCAAGGGTGCCGGGCGCAGTCGGTAGTAGCTTGGGTTGACTCGGAACATGAACGTGTCGTAGGGCCCGAGCCAGACGACCTTGAACCAAAAGTCCCGGACGTCAAACGACACAAGCGACATGACGACGAAGAGATTCACCATGAGCTCCATCTTGGCGAACGCGTGACGCGAGATCCACTGCTTCATGACGTAGACGCGCAGTTGAAGATAGCTCTCAGTCTTGGGGCTTAGTCGATTGCTCGCGGCACAGCAGTGTGAGAGTCGACAAACTGAGACTTTGAAGCGTGACCTGGAGCATTCGGACGCCTGCTATTTTCAGATTCACATCGGTAGGTTTCAGTCACTGCTACCTTTGGCTCATCACTCAATCTGTCTGTTCTTGGGTGGTGCGTGTTTGTATAATTGGAAACGAACAGGCGTGGACTTGTCAAACGATCCTGAGCTTGATCTTCGGATCCGTCGCAAGTGATTTATTGACGGGACATCCAACCATCGTGGCTTCAGTCTTGTATTACATGCATATATGCTAGATGTACACGGGTTTGTCCTCGCGCACCTCGACTCTGTCGTGACCAAGTAAGTACTGCTGCTCTGGATCTCGTCGTCTCGTGCTTCGTAGCCGCCGCCGCCTTTCTCGTCGAGAGAGAGCGAGAGCCACAATCCAGAACAGGACGAAGACGCTCACGAGAACCACAACAATGCTGTTCGCTTTCGCCCAGATCCATATCTGCGTGCACGCTGGACACACGGGCTCGGAGACGCTTGCCACTGGAGGCTGATAACCAATCTGATGCGACTCCCTACCAGCTGGAACCCCAGGCAAGTCGCTTGGAGGTGGCTCTGGGGCATAATTGCTGCGCTTCATCTGCGTTTTCAGTGACGGTACCGACCTCTTGGTGCATTTCAGACCGGGTGCTGACATCGAATACTTGGCGATCGCTTTGAAGGAGCGACTGGAGCTTGACGCGGCGATCTGGCCGTACTTGTCGCTAATGACGAGCGGCTGCTGGCCAGTGTACTTGACATCCCCACTACCGGTGATGACCCCGCTGAGGTACTGCGAGGCCTGGACGACCGCATCACCGCTGCCGGTGACTGTGACCTTAGCGCTCTGGCAGCTCACAGTGCCGAGCTTCACGTCTCCCGAGCCGAAAATTTTGATATTCTCGGCATCACACGACCCAGCAGCCGTGGCGCCGATGGTCCCCAAGCCAGCCATCAACACTGCGAGGTTTCCAATGTGGAGGTCTAGGAAGTCCCAGCAGATCGTCCCAGATGAAGATACGGAAAAGCTTGCCTTCGTCACAGTGCTCCCAGGCGACGAAGAAGAAGAGCTCGAGAATACTTTGATATCTGCACTGTTTGCGAAGTTCTTGACTGTGAGACTCTCAAAGTGGAGCTCGTGAGCCTCGATTTGAAGATTTCCCGAGCCCGTGTTACTGAACACCGCACTCGCGGCCTTGAGTGGCTCTGTTGCCACCACGAACACGTCTCCAGAGTCCAACAGTTCGATCTGGATCGTGGACGAGGCGTCAGCTGAGCTGGCTGCGAGCACTCGGTCGCCGATGACCACATCGCCGTGGCCCAGTGCGCTGATATACTGGAGTTGGTAAGGCTGCGTCAGAATGATCTCCGTGACGACATCATCATGGCCCACATACAGCTGTATCTGGTGCTGCCCGCCGTCGTCGTTCGTGCTCGCTACCGTCACCGCGTCGACGCTCGTCTCGTCATCGCCAGTCACGCGCACGATCGCTCGCGTGGCTGAGCGTGCGCCTATATCAGCACCTGGGTCGTACGAGACGAACACTTTGCCGAGTGAGTTGATGCTGAGCGTGCGAAGGCTGTCGGTTGGGTCGTCGCTGGACGTGCTGATCGTCCGCGTCATGGTCAGGGGGGAGGTCTGCGGCGCTTGCGGCTGGACCGTGAGCTCCGCGTAAGCCACGTGCGTGGCGAGAGCGAGCAGCAGCGCGATGCTGGAGGCGCCAGCGGACGCGCAGTGGGGCGAGAGCGACCGCATGGCCATCGCCCACCTGAGCTGAGCTGCTCGCGTGTCAAATTCTAGTGGAGACCGTGGACAATCACTCTAAGAAATGTAATTTTGCCAATCCAAAACCCCTTTTGGTATCGATACTTGAGCAAACTGAGCGTAAGTTACCTGTTTAAAACCAAAGAGTGGACAGATACCTATTATACGAGGCAAGAACGGCGGGTATTGTCACGTGTGGCATCGTGTATTGGATGTTTCTGCGTCGTATTTCGGAATACTGCTGCTTACTTGCATACAGTATCCGGATACTGCTGGGGCACTTGAGCTGGTTGGCTGGTGCTGAAGGAGGACAAGCAGGTTGTCCTCCTGACAACGGTTGGCTGGGTGCATTTGAAAGTGCGCTCTTGAATTGCACCTCGGACTTGTTTCTCGTTTACAACTTGCACTGTGTATACCTTTTTCTAGGGGCCGAAAATGTATCGAAACTCATATAGGCAACAACGCAACCAAATTCGCTGTTCTTCAAGGTGTACTCATGCTGCCGTACTTCGGAAGCGAAAGCGTCGAGTGGCGTAAATGCGTAAAGTGTAAAACAGCACTGTGTTGCGCCAGTATTAGCTACAGCGCCTCTGAGCGCGCTTGTCAGTGAATAGCACATCCGTACCAGAAGAGTGCTTCACTCGTGTGGCTTGCGGTTGGCTAGAAGTGCCTGAAGTACCATACGCCGTCATTAGTTTCGAATTAAACACGCCTGGGTAAACTTTTCAAATGATGGGTGCGACTAGAAAACTGAGCCCAGCTCCAACTCGAGTCCCACACTCTTGCGAAAATCCAGCCACGCCGTCCTTCCAAGCTCAAAGTAAAGCTCTTGAGCTCATTCTCTGTTTTCTCAAGAGCCACGCACGTCTCATTCAACTCAAGAAACCTCCTCAATGCACATGACAACGGTTTCGTTCCTAGCCACCTCCAGTGCAGTCGTCCCTCTCTCGGAAGGTGGCGACACTGGCATGCTGCAGAAGGTCTGGACCGTTTCCAGCAAGCAGCAGCTGCAGAATCTCCATGTGAACGTCCCAGGCGCAGTCTTCGTGGACTTTGACGCGTCCGTGGGCTCCTCGAGAGGTGGAGTAGCGCTTCCAGTATCAGCTACTGGGACCGCCGTGGTAGGCTTTCCCTCTGACGAAGACATCCCACTTGCACAAGGCAAAGTCGTGGCCCAGATCGTCGTGACATGCGATTCCGCAGACATCCTCGAAAGCCTCGAGCTCGTTCCGAAAAACGGTCAGAATGGCGACCCAGGATTTGTGTTCGCCATCAAGAACCAAGATGCCAAGCTGAAAGGCTCGATGCTGACCCAGGTCTTCCTGGCTGAGAAGTCCGCGCTGCGAGAGATTCTAATCGCATGTGCCCACGCTGTGGTGGGCGAGTCGGTACTCGTCCAGGACGACGCTGATGCCCAAGTCATCGTCGAAGTTGAACATGACGGTATCGTCCACGTGTCGTCCACCCAGGGTTTTTCGCTCCGAGAGTTTCACGTCTTGTCGCAGACTGCTGGCATCGCTCAGGTCCAGGTCCCGTTCATTCGCGCTCAAGAGTCACTAGGCCTCCTGGCCGGGACTGGTAATGCGATCACGGTGGTCTCAGCCAACACGATTTCCGCCGCGAACATCCACTCGTTGGTCGTGGCGTTTGGTGACATTGAAGTGCAGACCTCCAGGCTGGAAGCTAACAACATGATTTCGATGATCGGACTTCGAGGGTCAGTTCGAGTCTTTGGCGACGGGAAAGTCGGCGTCCATGGCGGCAAAGTCGCCGGCTACGGCGAGATCACCACGGGTGACATTGTCGCCGAGAATACCTCCGTGTCCTTCAAGCTTGCGGGGCGAGCGCTAGTCCAGACTGACAGGCTTTTCGTCGCGAGTCCGTTCTTTGGAACTGTCGCATACACGAATGTGGAGCCCGAGCTCGTCAAGCCAATTGCCAACTGGTTCTCCAGGTCTCGAGCCGACATTGTGAAGCCTGCAGCAGCGGACTGGGCCACGAAGATGCCCAAGCCATACACATTCCTGGACCCACCACTTCGCCAACCGATGGCTGTCAACCACCGCGTGGAGGTTTCAGACCGACAGCAGCCACGGCTCAGGCGAGCTGGGGAGTACTCGTGGACGACCATCGGAATCATGACGAGCGCTGTCGCAGTTGGCGCCATTTCCACCATCGCCATGCGACGAAAGACCTCCCGACTGGCAAAGGTATTCTAGAGTTCAGATTCGATAGTTGGACAAGCGCGATTCATTCACATACAAAATATACAGTGGTTCGATTGTTATGAGACTACTTCTAGGCATGGTTCAATGTGGTGTAGAGACAGTCGAGACTCTCTTCGCGGAAGAGCAGTTAACCTCAAAGTGGTTTTTTCCACAGGAACGACAGTCCCATGAGCTGCTTCTCACTCAGCTAGGCACAAAGAGCGTCGCGTGGCATCACGTTGTAGCAAATCGAGCCCAAGTTCGTCGGATCAATGTCGGCGACGTGCTTCGTCACGACTGCCATCTCGCCATTGCGGGCATGGAAGTCGTCCCAGAAGACGTATCACGCCTGGCGACCATGATGCAAGTGCACAAACCCAATCCGCCAGTAGAAAAAATCGAGTTCCTGGCGGTGGAGAGCTGGCAAATCTCGGGACATCTTGTTGGCCTCGTGGTCGGTCACGTACTTCTTGAGCTCGATGCGTATGGTCACCGGGCTGGTGTAAACCATATACCAGAACGCATCGCCCAGAGTCGAATTGGCTTTGCTTCGTTCCTTGGCCATTCGCTCATGGTAGAGCTGGTAGTTGTTGCGCACTCGGCGCTCCAGTTCTCCCAATATCGTCACGTATTGCATGCGCACCTTGCTTTCCCATTGACGTCCAATGATGTGATGTTATTCGTGGCGAGGCTCTAGCGCTGATGATGGAAGTTTCATCGTCTGCAGTAGCTTGACATTCACGAAAGTTGTTCCCGAATCAGGCTCCACCAGGCCAATGCGAGTCGAGAATCTCGAGTTGCGTTAAGAGATATCCACTGAGGTAAATTCGCTCGCGGACGAGTCCCGAAGTCACACAATCGACATCAAGATCCTCGCGACTCTTTTTGCATTGGTGAGTGCCTTTTTTGCGAGATGAAGGAAAAAGCTAACCGTATCATTGCGTGCTGTATGATGCACGTTAAAATCAGTCAACCTGAACAGTATCAGGATTATGGTTCCTCGCCTCCAACCGTTTCCAGCGCATTCTCTATGCACGCAAAGTGGCTCTACGCTTCGTCGCGATGATCACAACCGCTCCAACCACGGTTACAACCGCCCAGCTCAGCTTGGAGTGCCTCGCTATCCACGAGCGCTCGTCGGGGTCCACGATCTGCGGCACGTTGTTTCTTGATTTCACTACGCGTTGATGGATCGCTACTGGTTGACGAAGCGGTGGCTCACGAAACGTGTACGACTTGGCTTGGACTAAGCTGCTGCTGTCCGTGGCTGCTGGCTTGGCGATTATACCGGGTGTCTTCTTGTCCTTCCACCACAGCAAGCTCGTGTCGCTGATCATCGCTGGTGGTGGTGTGAGGTTTGCGTACTCCACTTTGCCAAAGAATGGACTCATGGCATTCAATTCGTCAACCGCGGAGAGCAGAATGCGCCCGGACCAGCTAATGAGGGCGTCAGCCTTGTCTGCGATGATGCTGCCGGTGTTGATCTCACCGTTCTTCATTATCACCGCTCGGTGCAGCTTGACGTGGCCATCGCCAACAAAGTTGACGAAACCTGAGAAGCCGACCATCGAAGACAGGCTCTTCGCATTCAGGTGTGGTGCGTGCACGATGACGTCGGCTTGTAACATGGCCGACAGGTCGACGTGTTTGGCTGTGATCTCGGCGGTGGACACTGCGAGTGTGGGTGCACCCCACATTGCCATCAGACGAACGCTGTTCTGGACTTTAATGAATGGTACCTGGAGCTGGAGGGTTCCAGCACCCCCTACAATCGAAGCTCGCAAGGAACGCAGCGTGAAGCCGTGGGCTGACGAGACGAAGAGACTTGCGGATTGGAATGCCCTGAGGTTGATGTCGGTGATAGGATCGTTCTCCACGAGAATCGAGTCGCCCAGTATATACGTGGCAGTGCCTCCGTCGAATTCTTTCAGAACGTGCTTGTCGCTCACGAAGACCTCGGTTAGGATCGAACCTCGGAGCTCAGCGTCCTTGTTCTTCACACGAAACATGAAGCCCTGGTCTTCCTTGTCGACGCTGAGCGGGATGGCCTCAAGACTCTCAAGCAGCTCGACCGAGTCGCTGGTCACGACGATCTGGGCGACGACCTTGCCTTCCACAGCTGGGGGAACTTGGTCGACGACGTTCTCTGGCGCAGTCAGAGTTGCAAGTGACGAAACGAGGTCGATGAAAGCGACGCCTGGGATGTGGAGCTCGAGCGTTTCGATCTGTTTGGCGCTGGAGATTGTCCATACTTTCTGCAGCAGCATGTCGTCCGAAGGCAGAAGAGCTACGGTTGGCTCACTGGAGGTGACGTGGAACGAAGCCATGGTCCGTTTTGCTGCGATGTGTCTTCACTAGATTGAGTTTGCTTGTGGAGCTCGGAGGGATTTCGATATTGAGCTGTAGGCTGGTGGAGATCGTCTCTGTAGTGGGTTTTATTGGGTGCGATCCATTCACACAAGCTGATCTTCTTGATGGGTCAGAGGTCCGAGTCCGAGTTGTACCATCATTCCAGATCAAGAGTGCTGGTGATCTGTCCTATCACAACTGTACCACTTTGCATCTTCAATCACGTGCAAGACTCTTATAATCAATACTCTTAGGAATATGATTGACATCGTTTATGACAGGTTGAGAACTAATATTTGTAAACACTCTCATCGATTTCCACCATACATCAGTACCCTTTCACATCAGCTATAGATCAGATGATTTACTAATGA
>JAASFV010001193.1:0-10449 GCA_023334015.1 Globisporangium paddicum
AGACCTCACTGTACATTTGAAGCATTCCGAACGTACCAAAAGTACTTATCTCGCACTCTGCCACAAGTACTTATTTGGCGAACAAATGTGGTGTGTCACGACCAAAAGAAGTACTATTCTACTTATTTATGGTAACTCCTCCTCAAAATGTGTCCACTCCCCATCAGTGTTGAAAGCACAGAATTCTCTCGGGCAGCAGTGTCACTGTGGCCCAACCTGTGTCAAAGACCTCCCACTCTTGGTCGTCTCACAACCCTCCGAGACTTGATTCAGCACTTGTCGATTGGCAAAGCTCACTGGAAACTGACTGATCTCAGGGGCCGCCGATGATCTGCTGGCTGTAAGGAGTCTCCGAACAAAAAAAGCGCTGCGGGCGATGTAAGCTGAGCTTGTCTCTTTTCCGATCACGCAGTTCCTCTCACCATGACGGACGTTCCCGGTGGCAAATCCTGCTGATTTGCTGTCACGTCCGTACCTTGGATGGTCCAAGTCCTCCAGACGAGTCAGGGGACAGACGCATGTGGCCATCATCCTTTTACCGCGAACATCCTTTTCATCACGAACATCGGAGCCCGCCGCCCGCGCCGAGATGAGTTCCATTTCCCAATTGATCTCCTCTCCACGATCCGCGCCACGCCACGCTCACCCACCGCCTTCGCCCAGCAAGCCAGTCGCCATGAGCCCCGGCAAGTCGCCGTTCCCGCACTTTGCGCTCTCAAAGGAAGACATCAACGAGCTGCACAACCTCGCGCGCGGGCTCGTGGCCAGCAGTCTCGCGGAGCACGACAAGTACCTCAAGGAGAAGCGCGAGAAGGAGGAGAGGCAGCGGCCGCTCATCGACGAGTCCACGTGGAAGTTCACCAGTGAGCGCGAGAAGCTGCGCGCGTACATCGGCCGCACCACCAACAGCAAGGAGACGAGCTGGACTGCGACCGTCGCCACTGAGCAGCGGCAGAGCGTGAGCGACCCGGTGCTGCAGCGCGAGTCCTTCATGGAGCCGCAACTCGACCACCTTGCAGTCATGCTCGTGCTCGGTACGGTCGCGGGCACGATGGAGGACATGATGTACGGCACAATGAACAACACGACCGAGGCGTCACTCGTCAAGTCCTCGTACGTCAATGACACGGAGAGCGGTGTCGTGGTGCTCCACACGCTCGAGGCACCATCGATCGAGGATCCGTTCCGAAGCAGCATGATCAAGTACATCGAGATCATCCAGGGGTCGGTCATCCGCCAAATGGTCAAGAAGCGCGACTACGTGTTCTTGGAGCTCACGGGTGTCGCGCCCTTGCCGAGCACCGGTGAACTCATCGGATATCACTTGATGCACTCGGTGCACTTCCCGCACACTCCCACGTTCGACTATGCCATCCGCGCGAACATGTCAGTCGCGGTGCTCAGCCGACTCAAGCCCGGCTCCAGCAATGAAGTCGAGCTGTTCGTGAAAGGCGTGTCGGACCCTGGCGGCAAGATGATCCGCGCCATTGCCTCGAGCAGCTTGGCGACTGCGCTCTGCTCCACCGGGCGAAACGTGGACTGCGCCAACATGAAGAAGCTCGCGTGGTTCGTGCGGAACGCGTCCAAGAACCAAGAGGCGAGAGACGAGAGCAACCGGACGTCGCTGGTGGGTTGCGTGACATGCACCAAGGTGCCGCTCCGCGCTAAGCTGGGTGACCTCATCAGCAACTCGCGCAAGTGCCAAGTCTGCTTCGGGTACGTCTGCTCGTCCTGCCGCATCAAGAAGAAACTCAGTTTCATCCGCGCGGTCACGGGGAAGCTGGTGCAGCGCGATCTCCCATTCTGCTCGGCGTGCATCTACACGGCAGTGACGACGAGCTCGCTGGCGGTCGCGCGGCAGGAAATCATTGATGAGGTCGGTGCCAAAAACCTCCACCTTGGAGACAGCGATTTCTTCTCAACCAGTGGATCGGATATCTATTCGGACCGGTCTTAACCCTTTGCTACACAGCCGAAGGGAAACAATTCGCGCTCAGGTGGATGAACACCTGTGCTACGAAATTCGTGTCGTGGTCAGTCGTTAGGTAGTGTGAGCGGCTAGCACTCGTGGTGTTATATACAAAGTGAAAATAACAATGTTACATGATGAAATGAATAGCAGTGAGTGCAAATCATACCAGTGCGAATCGTCCTCAGGCTCATCTGGATCTGGAAGCTAGCTGGGCTGCGACCTTGACGGCCAACGTTGCTGCTTCTTAAGATTCGATAGACACCATTCTTAAAACCACCTACCAGTACTCACGTCTCGGCTTCAGGCTGGGCTTGGAAGAGCTTGAGCAGTTCGTACGCAGCTTGGAGGGAGTCTTTGTCGACATCTTGAGCAGCGGAGGACGACGACGTGTGGCTCAGTGGGGCTTCACGGGTCCCTCTGGATGACGATGACGCTCTCTCGGATGTCTGGGGCGACTTGGTGTGTCCACTGGCTGCGGCGCTGGCGATGTGCTTCTTGTGCTTCTTGGACAAATTTAAATAAATGATTGGCAATGCGGCAGCGTCGACCACCACCTCCTTCTTCACGATCACCTCTCCGGGTGACAGCGACGATTTTGCTGGCGATCTGCTGTCCTGTTCAGGCGACGACACCACTGTTCCATCTTCATCACAAGGCAGATATACAGGAAAGCCCTTGCTGCTGCTCGGAGGAGCTTCTTCGCCGGCGTTGCGCGTGGACGAAAGCGTCAGGAATGCCGGTCGCGGGACCCCGGACTCACTCCAGAGCTCGTGCATAAGCTGTTCTAGCGTCACGAGGATCCGCGCAGCGTCCTCGTAGTTCCAATTTTGCTTTTTCCGGAGCTTGAACTTCTTCTGGCCATAGTTCTTGGCGATCTTCTTGCCGTCGACGCTCCCGCCGCAGAGTTTCTTAGATATCCGCATCGGGTCGCACTGCAGTTGCACGGCCAGGTACCCGCGCAGTCGGATGCCCGTGTAGATCGGCAGGTAGCCTTCTTCAAAGCCGTCGATGAGCGCGCGCGCAAACTTCTCTTCCGTCATGGTCCACTGGCCTTTGCGGAGGTAGTCGCTGCTCACTTTCCGTCGCGGAGTCGTCGCTTTCTCGTCACTCTTGCCGTCTAGTGCGACTTCAGCGTGGTGCCCGCCGTTTGGCTCGATGCGCTTGCGCTTGCCGCTGGTGGGCGACAGGATGCCGCCTCCGAGTGGCTGGGCTGCAAACAGGATCGGCGTGAAGATGCCGGCCGAGTGCTGCGAGCCGTCCCGTGGCGCCAGCTTGCTGAGTGACGCTGAGCCCGCAGGGTGCATGCCAGCAGAGCGTTGGCTCTCAGCTACACTGAGCTGAGATGGCGCTTGGCTCGCGGCCGTCGGCTTGTGCTTGGCGAGCTCTGAAACGTACCCCACTCGCAGCGGTGGCGTGACGTACCCGTCCTCGCGGCGCTCGCCATCGCCAGCACATATGGGATCTCCTTTAGCAGCACTGGTATACACGACAACAGCAGCAGACGCCGAGATGAAGCTGTTACTGGCAGTGGAGACTGCCGCTTCTTCGACGCGCGGTTTCGCGGGTTGTACTGACGCAATTGCGACGACTTCTTCACCTGCGGAAAGCGTAGATGCTGGCGCATGCGATGCAGTGGGAGGGCATGAGCGTATGGTCGAGTCATTGTCGGCAGGGCGTGCGGCGTGCGCGTCTGGCGGCGCCATGGACGCGGGCTTTTGCGGGGAAGAGGGGGTTTATCGAAGTGCGCTCGGCTGTTCCTTCCCCTTTTTTGCCCTAATGTTGCGTTAGTGCTCTAATGTTGCGCTAATGCTCTAAATAGAGCGCCATTTCCAGTCTGTATATTCTAATATACCTTTCAGAAGTGATTTAAGGCAGTATACTACAACAATGCTGTATGTATAATAATTATACCTGTGAAAATAAATATCCTGCGTATCGATGATCGGAATTGGGATTGTGGGGGTGTGCAACTTGCAGCACCATCATTCAGTCAAGCGACCACCACTCTGACAAATGGACGAGTTCAAGTGAGCTCTTCGATGCATTTTCAAACCCAAGATACAAACAAACAGCAGCTCTCCACTGTAATGTGATGGCTTCTGAAGGGCCCCACATAGCTCATAAGCCGCGCGCATTGCACGCGTATGCACTGATAATCGCGTCCAGGCCAAGTCCGAAACCACGCGCCCGCCAGTTCAAGCAGCAGCAAAACGCACTTGATCGAGTTGTATCGGTACCTCGTTGCGTTTTTCGCGCGCAAACAATTCATAAATTTCATCACATATCGCACTTAATCGAGTCAATATGTAAATTTTGCATTACGAACTCTTATAATTTCCACAGAATACCGATACGAGCCACCATGAGTACCGTCGCTCCGTCCGTCTCCCCGCCCAGCAGCTCCACTGTCGCCATCCCGACGAGCTCCTCTGCTGAAAACACGTCTGCACCATCCCCAGACGACGCGCACGTCGCCACAACTCAGCAGCCGTCAGTAGCACCCGCAGTAGCAACAGACCACTCGTCACCGTCTTCGTCGGGCGAGCATAAGCTCGCCAATGGCGCCGGCGCCGCGTCTTCGGGCAGCAAGGGCAAGCGCGTGTTCGTTTTCCAGAAGCGGTGGCTGCACTCACTGCCGATTATGGAGAGGACACTGCCGGGGAGCGCCGACGTCAAGAAAAAGAGCAGCGTGGACGAGGCCGTGGCGTCGCCGTCGTCATCGCCCACTGGATCGAGCGCTGTGAACGAGTCGGGCGAGTCGAGTCGCGACATGATCGCGTGCATGCTCTGTGACGAGCCGGGTTCCACGAACCACCACCTCACGCGCGTGTGGAGCCGCATGAACTGCCGCCGCGGACGCATCGAGAACCACCTGACGAGCAAGCACCCGGAGTTCATGCTGCTGCTCAAGCATAAGCGCGACACGGAGGGCGAGCTGCCCGTGCAGATCTTTCTGCAAGGCATGCGCGAAGGCCGGTGCAGCATCCGCAGCGAGATCAATCTGGGGCTGTACAACCAAATCCAGAGCATCAACGCCGAGGCGGCGTCATCTGCGGCTTTGGCATCCACTGGAGCTGCTGCCAGTGGCAGCGCAGACATCGCTGCTGCAACTGCGACTGCGTCGGCCACAGATCTCGCTTATCTTCAGCAATCAGCGAAGCGCGGCTTCCCAGGCGCGAACATATACACAATCCGCGACAGTGGCATCACGACCAGCACCAGTGCCGCTGATAACAACGACAAGCTGCTCTCGGCCTTCCCGCCAGCTGGAGCAGCTGAAAAGGCGACACTGGAGCTCCTAGAGCTGGAGAACCGGCACAAGCGAGCGCGGATCGAGTCAGACGACGCCAGCTCGACCGCGAATGACCAGGCTGCTGCTCTGACGGGTGCAGCTGGTGAGGCGCAGAGTGATTTCCATCCAGCTCCAGCTCTCGATGCGTCTCTCTTCGCCCAGTGGCACTCGGTCTTTTACAACAAACTGGTACGTGGCGTCGAGTGTGGGCTGGTGTTTTGGATTAGGTCCACTGATTGTGGTGTGCCATTGTTGTTGTGCTTAGGTGGTGGTCACAGGCGGCGAGAACGAGTTCATCACGAGTCTGGCGACGAACCTCTGGCTGCTGGGCGCCAACGTTCTCTTGACCTTCACGTCCGTAAAAACCTTATTTTTCTGTCCTCATTCACACAAACGACCGCTAACCTCCATCTCTGATTGATTAGTAACATCGCTGCGCTGGGTGAGTTCATGACGAGCCACGTCGCGCGATTCCCAGACACTGAGAGCTCGTTAGCGACCGGAGCGACACCAGCAAACAACCGCGGCGTGATGCTCTCGATGCTTTGCGCATTCCACACACGCCGCCAGATCGACGAGTGGAGCAAATCAGTCGCCGACAAGTACTCGCGCGTGGACTTTCTGATCAACTTTGTGGACGAAGACGAGCACAAGGCAAGCGGTTCTGCAGCGCAAGACCAGCAGCAGGATTCGCCGCCGAGTGCGCCTCACCAACAGCAGGGAGAGGACAGTGGGTCGTCGGGAGAATTTCTCGTCTCGAGCGCGTACGTGACTGGGAAAGATGTGATTGTGGTTTGCGACATAGTTGCGATATCGAATCATGTTGTGAATCTCATTTCGAAAATGGTGGTGCCCATTTTATTAGGAACCGACTGCTGGAGCTCTGCCAGTCCATCTCGAAGCTCTGCTTCCAGACGAGCGGCTCAGGGTCGATCATCAACATCACGACACAATCCGACGGAGTGTACGTCATTTCTGGGAATGCCGAAGTTGAAAATGGCGCTCCTCTCACCGGAATCTTGTCGTACAGGCGTCGAAGCATGAACTGCGCTGCGGTTGAGAGCATGACCAAGTCGCTCGCGTTGGAGCTGCAGCCGTTGAACGTGCAGGTGAACTGTATCCTGCTCCAGCAGATCTCAGCTAGCGCCGACACGAGCGCCTCCAACCAGCAGCAGGACCAGCAGTACACCGCACTCTCACACACGATCCTCTTTCTGCTCTCGCCCGCGAGCGCGTCGGTCTCTGGCAGCGTGCTGCGGCTTCAGCACCGATCGCTGAGCTCTCAGCCTCCTGCTGCTACTGCAGCAACAACAATTGAAGCAGCGGTGCCAACCTCGTCCGAGCCCGAGTTGTCAGCAGCTGGACGAGCCGCTGGAATTCAGTCGGTGGCGGAGGAGGCGGTGCTCATCTAGGTGTATTGTACATGAATGGGAGGAGCTCGCTATCTGTCGAAGCATAAGTTAATCACAGCATTGTATATGAGTGTGGGTTCGCTCTTCTTGTCTGCATCAAAATCTAAATAAACTCACCAAAGCCGACGACATCATGTTGGAGATTCTACGCTTGCTACATAGAGACACAAGAGTCAGTCAGCGTTGGTTGCTGTGCGAGCGATTTGTTCTTGATAAGGACGCCATACACACAGCTCATTGTATCCCGTGTGCACGACCAGCGGCACTCTGAAGAATGCCTGCTTCCTCAAGAGAGCAGTGCAGGTTCCCGAGTGTGGAGCTGCTCAGTCGCGAACCCTGTTGCTCGCTTGACGTTGGTGAGTCGACCAGCACGGTGCAGGGCAATCGGACAATGATCACCTCAGCGTTTGATTAATGCCAGTCGGCAGCAACCCTCCATGCACCAATTTCCATCTGTGGCATTCCAGTGAAAAGTAAAAAAAAAACGACAACACTGTTACGCGTACCACATCCTCGGGAAGTTATCCACCACACTAACACTGGATCGCTTGTCGGTTGCTGGATTGATCGACTTGCATGGATCATTGGAGGTTCGGGTGCACGTGGTGCGGCTGGTGGATGTGGGAGGACTGGTGGTGGGCGTGGACGCCGGGGCCGCCGAGGCCACCACCGTGCTCGGAGCCGAAGCGCAAGTCCTGGCCGCTCGGGATCGTGCGGATGCCCGAGAGCGTCTTGAGCTCCGTGATGATGCGCGCGCACAGGTTCATGTACGTGAATGCGTTCCCGTCGAGGCGCTGGAAGTCGAGCAGGTAGATGTGCTGCTGGACCTTGTACAGCTGCAAGCCAATCTTGATGCGCGACTGCGCCTGGAGCTGCTGGTACTTGACCTGCGCTTCATAGTCGTGCTCCGCATCGCCAGATGCTGGTGGCGCGTGCGTGGGGAAGCCCTTGGGCTGCCATCGGCACTTGACGCGGTACGGTGCGACCACGATCCACTCAAAGTGCAGCACGTGCAGCGCCTTGTATACCTCCGACATGACGTGCGCGGGTTCTTTCTTCGACTGGATGCCCAAGTACCATCGTCGTCTCTTGGGTGCGGGCACTCCAGAGGTCATCCCGTTCATCGGGTTGCCGCTCCCGTCGTCAAACCCCTGCGCGAGATTAGTTGGCACGTTCAAGCGCTGTTGTTGTCCAGGGTGTGCGGGAAAAGGTGGGAATCCGCCAGGCACGTGACGTCCGCCAAACTGGCGCGGATCACCAGACGGAGTGACGAGAGGGGAGGCGGCCATTGGAATTGGGGCGCGACCTGAGGCATCAACGAATGTGTGAGCGAGTCCCATAAGCAGTGCATATGGTAGGATAGATAAAAAGCCCCATGCATACCAGGAAGGAGTAGTGTGGTGGGCTCGGATGGCGCAAACGTCTTTGGCTTGCTGCTCACAGTCTTCACGTCTCGCAGTTCTGGAAGAAAGTGACACGCACGAGAGATACACCATAACATCAGGCCAATTGGAAGAACGATACAGATCATGGGTGCCTGAAAGACAAATAGAGAAGCAGGATTCTTACCGTCGATGCGGATCTTTGCGTTTTTGTGATCCAAGATCAAATCGTACGCGACGCGGAGTGGGTGGCTCTCTCTCCGGTGAAGTAGCTCAACAAGCTGGTCGCGAGACACGCTCGTCGAAAACTGCAGCGCGAGGCAGTCCGCGAGGACGTCGTCATCGATCTTGAAGGTCTACATTTTACACAAGAAATGTGGAAACACTTGTCAGCCCTGTATTAAATTATTCCCATGCGTTGAGCATCTTTTTCAAAAGCGCACCTCGTTCTCCACGACTTCAGGAGGGTTCTGCAGATACGGCGGGAGGTCCATCTGGAACCACGGGTGCTGTCTGTGACACCAGACAAAGGATTGCAGGATGTGAGATTCTGGTACATTGACAAACACAACAAATACAACAACAAAGATAACTCCTACCTGATCTCGGGGATCGTGATGCGCTTCATCGGGTCCACCACGAGCATTCGCGGGATGAGGTCGCGCGCCATCTCCGACAAGTGGCTCGGAAGCGAGTACATGCCGCCACGGATCTTCTTGAACAGGTTTGGGATGCTTTCGTCGTCGAACGGGAGGCTGCCACACAGAAGCGCGTACAGAATCACGCCGCAGGACCACACGTCGACTTCGGGGCCGGCGTACAAGCTGCCGGAAATCACTTCCGGAGCCGCGTAGTTGGGCGAGCCGCAGGACGTGCGCAGGAAATCGCCGTCTTCCATGACGTTTGAGAGTCCGAAATCCGCGATCTTGACGTTGTTGTCGGCATCGAGCAGTAAGTTCTCGGGCTTCAAATCGCGGTGCACGATGCGGTGGAAGTGGCAGTACTCGACACCGGAGATGATCTGGTGGAAGAAGTGGCGCGCTTCTTCTGGAGCGAGCTACGACAGACAAATGAGCAGTTAGCGGCAACTTCAACAGCAAAGGAGGGGATGTAGCTAGCAGAACGAGCAGCTACGCACTCTTCCTTTCGAGACAATGTAGTCGAAGAGCTCCCCGCCGGCGACGTACTCGAGCACCATGAAGATATCTGTCGGCGTGTCGATCACTTCGTATCTGAAATAGTACATCGCAGAAACAAACAACAACAACGCACCACGATAAAAGGGTCTCGTCAGCAACCTTCTATCAGCATGTACCCATCGGCGACGACGAGCGAGACGCGCACACACGTACAGGCGAATGATGTGCGGGTGGCGCATCTTGCGCAGCAGCATGATCTCGCGCCGCACTTTCTCGCTCATGTCGAGGCTCCGGATTTTATTCCGGTTCAAGATCTTGATCGCGACTTTATGGCCCGTGATCTCATGCTCCGCCACTGCATCCATCGTACAAACACGGATACATGGATGAACACAACAAATACATCCACGAGTAGGGGGAGAACAGAGGGGAGATAATATGTGAGCGTCAGTGGTGTACAATAGCAAACACGATGCCGCACACGTCGTCACGTGTGCGTGACGACCGCGATCATTATAGTCGCTGTTAGACAGCCAGACGGACGAAAAGGAGTTGCACGCCAAAGCCACGCTCTGCACACACCAGCCACATGCTCTCACACACACCGTAGTGTGTCGACCGTCGCGCCACATGTGATAGCGAGCTGCCCGTAGTTCTTGGTGTACGTACGTAGCTCCTCGTTCGTTTGGCTGTCTCTACAGGCTTTCGCTACCAGACGCTCCACGTACACTTGACTTTGCCGAAGGAGCCGATGCCGAGCGTCTTGCCGAGGCGGTAGTGGCCAATCTGGATGGGGATGTCGCTCATCTGCGCCTCTTCTCGTCGGCCTTCTCTTCTTCTCTCGTCTGTGTCTCTCTGTGCGGTTGTTCTTCACTTTTCGAGGGTTTTAAAAAGGGAAAAACAGCGGCGATCATTTTCCGGGGGGAAACGCCTGATGCATATCCGCTAATGAGGGGGTTTTGCGTGGCAAAAAGTCGTTTAAAATTCACCTAAATTCTCGCTTATATCCGCATTCTTTAACAAACTATGTAATTGGAGAGAAGATGCAACTTGTGAACATTTTTGATGCAGACGTTTCGTATGTATAGACCTACCCACACGTGCAAATCAAGTGTGTTTTCGTGCATATTGACATCAATTGAACACATGACAACCATTCATTACCTTTCAAAAAGACTTTGCATTGTGCTGTAGTTCCAAAAGTACACCAAGCTCTCCATCAGCTAATATTACTTGTGAATACACTTGCCAG
>JAASFV010001194.1:0-10425 GCA_023334015.1 Globisporangium paddicum
ATCGAGCTCGACGCTCTTCCCCAGTCTGAAGGTGTCCAGTTCACGCACGATCGCGGTCCGGAGTGAGTTGCAAAAGTCGATAAAGTACCGTGGACTGTAGACCGCGTAGCCGCCGCCGTGGTAGTAGAGCACCACGAAGCGGTGGCTCTTCTTCTCGACTTGGTCGCTCGACTTGAGCCAGAGGTGTTCAAGTCCGTTCACGACCTCAGGCTCGATCACTGTGTGATGTCTGCGACACGACGCCTTCCCAGCGAGAGTGCCGAAGATCTCCGTCGCGCGGCGCATGCGTCCTGCCGTGGGCTCAGTTGAGAGCGCCTCGCCGTAGCGCTCAGTGATGAACCGCTTGAGCGCGCGCGAGAGCTCGAAGCGTAGCGTCCACTTGGCATAGAGCGGCGTGCAGCCTCGCGCGACGTACTGCACGAGCGTCTTGCCTACTGTGAACGTCAGCAGCACAGGGAAGAGCACGACCTCCGCCGCGGTCGAGAGCAGCGACGCGAGCGACAGCACCATGGTGGATGGAGCTCCTCGCGCGTGATGAAAAGCTCACTTTTGTCAACAAAGAAAATCCATTTTTTAGTCTAAAAGCCACGGTGTTGGCTGGTAAATACATTTCGTTGGTTCGGTAATATACTTGGAGAATTTAAGTTTAGAGCCACTGAACGTTGATTGGTTTACGAGCCACTAAATGACCAAAACCCATGTATTTTAACGGACATCTTGGTTTCACTATTGACCTGTTCACCCAGCGTGGTTTTTGATGAAAAGGAACAAGGTCATAGTGAATCCAAGATGTCCGTTAAAATACGGTAAAATTCTTCGCTTGATTACGTAAATGATTAGAATCATGACGCTTCGGATTTGCTAAATCAAATGTCTGACTTTTACCAAAAAGTCCGATATTTGATTGGTCCACCTTTCTTTTTCTGCCAAATTCGAAGCATCATTCAGCAGAATCCTCTACATACATACTAACCGTATGCATGCTAACTAGCTGCATATTTTTTTCAAGTGAACGGACTTTCCTGTTTGAAGGAATACTACTAGATTTTGTATACACAGCAATCATGCTAAGTTCTGTATGTCTAACTCTCAGAAGAACCTCACGACATGCATAGATGCTCTATGCATAGCAAAAAAAAACGCAGTATGCTTGGAGAAAGATTTTGTAGTGATGTCATCACCACTTTCCCACACGTCCGCGCACTTCAACCAACTCTTCACTTCCGCATTCGCGCCCAAGAAGACAAGTCAACAGGAGTAACAAGAGAAGACGCCATGTCGACGCCCAGCGCGCCGCACGAATTCATCCCGCAGAACCTGCTGTCGCGCGTGCCCAAGAAGCTCGTGGCCGTGGCGGGCGCCGCCGCGCTCACGTACGCCGTGGACCAGCACCTGCTGCTCTCGAGCGACCTGCACAAGAACAGCCGTCTGCTCTTCGCGCTCCTGGGCGCCAAGCGCTATACACGCGCGAACACGGTCGTGCCCGACGTGTTCGAAACGAGCGTGCGCAAGTGGCCGCATAAGGCCTGCATGCGCTTCGAGGACCGCACGCTGTCCTTCGCCGAGTGTGACGCGCTCGCGAACCGCGTCGCGCACTGGGCACTCCAGCGCGGCCTGCGCGCCGGCCAGACCGTCGCGCTGCTCATGGAGAACCGTCCCGAGTTCGTTATCATTTGGCTCGGCCTCGCCAAGGTCGGCGTTATCACGGCGCTCATCAACACGCATCTGCAGGCCGATGGGCTCGTGCACTGCGTCAAGCTCGCCGGAACGAACGAGATGATCGTCGGCGCTGAGCTGCTCGACAAGGTCGCCGAGGTCGAGGAGCGCCTCTATGGAACGTCCTTCCACGTGTTCAACGATGGTGCGGTCGTGTATAAGCACATAGGTGATTGTGTGTTTCTTAGCTGACGTGTGCTTGTAACTTGTACTTGTACAGTCGCTATCGCGCCGCCAAATTTCGCCTCGTACCCGTTCGCGCAGTCATTCGACGCGCAGCTGGCGCCCCTGAGTTCTGCGCAGCTGCCGCGCTCCGTCCGTGAGAATGCCAAGACGACCGACGTGGCGCTGCTCATCTACACGAGCGGCACGACGGGGCTCCCGAAGGCCGCACGCGTGAGCCACTTCAGCATCATCTTGCGCTCGCTCTCGTTTGTGCACAGCATGCAGTTGAGCGAGCTTGACCGCGTCTACTGCGCGCTGCCGCTGTACCATACATCTGGTGGCAACCTGGCCGTGGGCATGATGGTGCTTTCAGGCGCGACGCTCTGCATCTCGCGCCGCTTCTCGACCACCAAGTTCTGGGATGAAGTACGCATGTTCGACGCCACGATTGTGCAGTACATTGGTGAGATGTGTCGCTACTTGATGAACGCTCCAGCTAAGGACAACGACAAGCAGAACCACGTGCGCGCGGCGTTCGGCAACGGACTGCGTCCAGATGTATGGGCACCATTCCAGGAGCGCTTTGCGATCCCAGCGGTGTACGAGTTCTACGGTTCGACCGAGGGTATCCTCGGCATGATCAACGCGTGCACGACGCCTGAAGACCAGGGCCACCTGGGCAAGCGCGGCGCGCTTACGAACCTCATCTCGGGCACGAAGATCATCCGTTACGATGTGGACGCCGACGACCATGTGCGCAACAAGGCCGGTTTCTTGGAGGTGTGTGGCACAAACGAAGTGGGCGAGCTCATCTGCCTCGTGGATAACAAGGATCCGGCAAAGCAGTTCCATGGGTACTACAAAAACGAGAAGGAGACAAACAAGAAGGTGTTGCGCGATGTGTTCAAGAAGGGTGACATGTACTTCCGCACGGGCGACCTCTTCAAGATCGACGAGCGCAGCTGCTGGCACTTTATGGACCGCGTCGGCGACACGTTCCGCTGGAAGGGCGAAAACGTGGCGACGAATGAGGTCTCGGAGGCCATTTCGGACTTTCCCGGGCTCAGCGACATCTGCATCTACGGCGTGGAGGTGCCTGGCAATGAAGGTCGCGCGTGCCTAGCTGCGATGGTCTTTGACGACGCGCAGTTCGACCTGAAGGCATTCGCACATCACGTGAAGAAGCGCTTGCCGTCGTATGCGATGCCGCTCTTCATCCGCCAGCTGCCCGAGATGTCGGTCACGGGCACGATGAAGCACGAGAAGGCCAAGCTGCGCAAGCAAGGTGTGGACCCGTCGCAAGTGGACGACAAGCTCTGGTTTTTCAACAAGTCCACGACCAGCTACGAGCGCCTGACGAGTGACAACTACCACAGCGTGCTTACGAGCTCCCGACTATAAGTAGGCACTTTGATTCCTGATGGTAACGTCTGTGAGGAGTGGTGTTGCTGCTGGGCTACCAGGCGCCGATGATTTTGCTGTATGTACAGGGATGCTTCATGGCAAGTGACCCTGGCTCCATTGGATAAAGGTGAAATGAAGATGGATTTTCAATGCTGGTGTCATATTTTGTGTCGAAGTTGCATTGGCGGTCCGTGAACATGCTGAACATGCTTATTAGTTGTTGACTGTTGAAGGCAGTAGGTGTTTTTGCGTTATGAGTGGCAAGTCAAGTCGAGAGTTCCCAGTCCTTCACCATTCATCTCAGTCGTCCCAGTCTTCGGCGGCAAAGTTCGAGTCTGCCGCGACGCCGCCAAAGCCCACGCTCGTCTGATATCAAGACGCAGCCAAAGAACACAAGTAATCCATAGTTCAGACAAGCAGGTTTTGTAAGCGAAAACGATTGGTTGGCTCTACAGTTATGAAGCGCACCTTTGCTGGGTTCTCAACGACGCCGCTGCTCACGTTCTTGCCCACTGGCACGTACGCAACCTCGTGCTCATCCTCGGCATCCCAGTCCTCCTCCACAAAGTTGTTGTCTCGCGCGATCGCGCCGTTGCCACCGCTCTTCAACCGCTCCTGTCGACTTCCTGTCTCGTGCGGTGTCAGTACGGCCTGATTGCTAGTCGCAATACCAAACTTCAGAGCTGATTTTGGTTCGGCTGTGCCTCGAGTCCAGTCGGCGTCGTCTTCTTCATCATCGTCGTCGAAGTACTCAGTCTCTTGCTTCTTTTTCGGCTGGACAGGTGATGCAATGGTACGTTCCTCGTCTTCCTCGTACTGATGTTCATCGGCGTCTTTGCACTCGTCGTCGTCGTCATCATCGTCATCATCGTCATCATCGTCATGCTCACTGTGTACTTGTTCTCTGCTGTTCTGTAGCTTGGTGGGAGACTCGTTTGCAGCAACTCGAGGCATGGGTTCTCGCGGACTCTCTTCCTGTGGGTCTTCGTCTTCCGAGTCGCTGTCATCGTCGTGGCCAGCAAATTTCTCCTTGCCAGGTCGCTTCGAGTTGGGTTGCGCTGACACAGTGACGGGCGGTACAGGAGACACACCTCGAGGTTGGCTGTTCTGGACCTTTGGATCAGCTGTGGGGACACAAGGCGACGCAGATTTGATCTGCGATACCGAGAATGATGCGCGTCGCTCCGCATTACCAGCGGCCAGTGGTGGCGGTGCTCGCTCGTCCCGAATGTCGTCGTCGCTATCGTCACTATCTTGTTCGCGCGCGCTCTCGTTGCGACTGAGCTCGTGGTGACTTGGCTGGCGAGTAGAACGCTTTTCTCGAGGCTCGTGCTCATCCTCTTCGCTACTGCTATCAACTCGCCTTCGCGTGCTTCGTGGAGGTAAACGATGGCTACGGTCGTCCCCTGACGATTCACGCTGACGACGAGCAGTCGAAGCCTCACATTCTGCCTCACGATGCTCTCGTGGCGACGATGCCGCCTCAGCATCTCTCGCGCTCGTCAATGGCTGGCGAGCTGCCTGGATTCGAGAGCGCGGCTCATCATCGTCATCGTGCCGTCGCCTTTCGCCTCGATCACTGTCACTCTCACTGTCTGAGTGGCTGTGACGACTGTCCAAGCGATCTCTGCGACTCCGTGGTGGCGAGACGTTCCTGTCCCGCGATCCTGTCCCGTCTTGATAGCCATCTCCAATCGTCGCCTCGGAAGGCTGCTGCTGAGCCTGACGTGATTTCTCCCTCGCGCGCTCTTCTTCTGGCTGCTCATCGCGCTTCTGTTTGTGCTCCGAGTGCATTTGCTTCTTCTCAGCTCCGCCTCGTTCGTCCGAGAACTCCTTTGCGCGCTTCGGGTCGACGATGCGGTCGCGATCGGATCGTTGCCGAGCGAGCACTTTTTCAGCTTCGAGTTTGCGACGCTTCTCGTCCTCTTCGATCGAGAGCTTGGAGAGCGCCTTGGGCGGATTGCAGAGCTTGTGGAGACTGTCAGACCAGAGGCGGTGCTCGGCCGTCGTCTCGCCCTTAAAGCGCAGCGTCCGCGCTGGAGACACGACCTCGATCATATCCTGATAGTGAACAAGACATGTAGATAATCAGGGCCCCAGCTTCGAGACAAGCTGTCAAGAAAAGGAGCCTACCCGTCGGCAGTAGACGCCGCTGACGTCTTCCAGGTACAGCCACCCGCGTGGCTCTTTCGCAGTCCTGGGACCACAAATTAGAAAGCGTGAGCCCAGATCAAGTCAAGCGAGCAGTTAACGAAGATGTGATGCGGCCACTTACTTGGTCTTGGCGTACGAGATGACAAGTCTCTGATCGTTTCCCGCTGGGACAAAGGCGACGCGGAACCAGCGACGGTTCATGCTCTTGCCAAACATGGACGGGTTGTTGTTGATCTTGACCATCCAGCCCTCGAGCGTCGAGATGTCCACGCCGTGGACGAGCATGATCACGAGTCCGCGTCGTTCGAAGCTACTCGTTCGACTGGGCGAGTCGATTGCCGTCTGTGAAGACAAAGCATGAAAAGCCTTTGATCAGTGCTGGCTGGCTGGGTGAAACCAACACGCTCCACGCGCTTTTATTTGTGTGGCGCTCATGCGATGAGCGATGAAACCACTTGACGGATACAGTAGCAAGCAGTGATTCTATCACGGCATCTTGACTAATTCTTATTATGTGGCTCGCGAACGCACAGGTAATAACCAGAGACTCATCACTTCTTGCCAGCGGCGTTCCGACGCTTGAGGATATCGAGCGCTTCATAGAATCCCGACACGTCCTCGTCCACCGAGCTTTGCATCCAACAAGATTACCACAATATCAGCCTCAAGTTACCACGACCAGCAAGCCACGATAAAGCCGTCAAGCACTGCGTACCTGGCTGTGCTCGACCTCATCGAGGAGCTACTGCTGGTGCTGGCAACGCTGCTCGTTTTCAATGTCAATCCTGAGACCGCCGCTTTCTTCACGTCCGCCGCCGTCAACTCGGGCCTGAGCTCCTTCTTGCTCTCGGGCCTCGAGGGCGAGACCGACTTGCCTGGCATCGCTGATGTTCTCTGGTTCTCGCTGAACGTAGCGCTGACACTCGTGGGCTTTGGCTGGGCGACGAGCAGCGCCTCGGTGAGCAGCGCGCTCTTGCCCTGGCGCTGGTACCACAGGTCGAAGTCCTTCTGGAGCTTGATGCGACTCATCTCGAGCATCTTCTGGATGTGCTGGATCTCCTTCTTGAGCTCGCTAAGCTCGTGGAAGCCCTTCTTGTAGCTCAGCTTGAAGCCCTCGATCTGGTCCTTGAGTCTGTTCTCGGTCGCCTGATCTGCGGGCAAGATGACTTTGGCTTCCGCGTCCACGAGACCCTCGCTCGCGATCGCCTGCTGCTTGTGAAGCTTGTCGATCTGCAGCGTGAGTTGCTTAATTTGGTTGCGTGCGTCGTTGACGCTCGTCGCGAGCTCCTTGGCGGCGTCATACTTGGTCTTGAGCAGCACTTTATTCTCCCGGATGACGTCGTTCTTTGGGTAGTGGACCTTGAAGGCCTCAAATGCTCTCGTTGGGTCGTCGAGCACCGCCGGATCAACGCGGAATGTGGCCGTGAAGCTCGTGTCCACGGGTGGCTGTGGGGCTTTGTTAGTCGAACGCTGCTGCTTCTGTTGCGCTTCAGCCTGTTGGTTGCCCGGATCCTTTGCCATTGACGAACGAGTGGCCAGGAGGGCTTCAGGAATCACGCCACCGCCGCCCGCAGCTTTGTCCTTGCGGATCATGTTAACCATGATCGCGATCTCGTTGTCGCGTTGCTGGACGAGCTGCTCGAGCTCCATGATGCGACTTCCAAGTTCCTGGTTGTTGTTGTTATCTCCCGTTGAAGGCGCACTAAAGGACACCGGGGCCTTGCGTATCGAGCCAAGATTCGCTCCAGCACCACCACCACCGCTAGTTCCACCAGTTGCTGCAGCAGCGGCTGAGCTGGCCATGGTCTTGAGGATCTCAAAGCACATCTTCATCTTGATGTACGTGAACTCACCCATTGTGAGGTGGGATGTTGGCTCGGTGTCGTTTACAAACTCAATGCAGCGTTGCCGCAGCTTATCTACCTCGTAGTCTTTCAGCTCGTCGCCTTCTTTCTAGACCCACAAGCACATAATCAAGTCGCTAGCTGCAAGCCTCTTGTGGACCAGCCAATAGTTCGAGAAGGTTACCAACACACGTACCACATCGCCCTTGAGCACCGCGAGCTCCTCCTCGAGCGTCGCCACGCGGGCCTTGAGCTGCCGGATGATCACCGCCGGGTCCACCTCTTCATTCAGCCGCGCATCGTTCTTCACGCGCGCCACACGCTGTGCAAAGCGGCACGTCGACACGGATTCCTACATTGATCCGCAGCCAACCAGCCAAAATACCAGATGACCAACACTCCCAAAAATGGCTGGACATGAGCCGCTCTCGGTACAATATACGTACATCTGTCTGCTCTTTCTCGGGGCTGACGGTCGCGACCATGACGGTCTTGCAGTTCCCGCCGAGACTGTCACGCAGCACGGACGTGAGCATCGAGTTGCGGTACGGGATGTGCGTGCGGCCCTTGGTGTTCTTTTCGTGAAGCGCGACGATGACCATCTCGAGGTAGTGCAGACTCGTGTTGATGTACGTGGCCTCGCGCAGGAGCTGACCTCTTGCGCCGGTCTTGTGGGCGCGCTCCGAGCCTGCGAGGTCCACCATATGTAGCTTGGAGCGCAGCACAACCTCGCTGCCGGAGCACCGCGTCTCAAGCGAGACCGTGAAGACACAGTGCGAGCGCGAGGACGCCAAGTTCATGGGCGTCTCGCTCACGGCGCGGTTCGTGTCGCCTAAGAAGAGCAGGTTGAGCGCGTCCTCCTCGGAGTGCACCAGATGCATGGACAAATTGCGTAGGTGACAGTTGCCGTCCTCGTCTTCGAGCATCGAGACCTTGGGCAGGTCCTCGAGGGTCTTGGTGGACTCGTGGTTGGGGTCGAGCAGGTCGTAGCCCTGGTTGTTGTAGATCTCGAGGTACGACACGTGTACCGTGATCTGGCGATTCGGGCTCTTTTTGGCCTCGTCAAAGACCATCGAGAGTGCGCGTGGGATGAGCCCACGGTCTTCGTACCGCTCGGCGCCACCCGTGATCGTGAACGTCTTGCCCGATCCCGTCTGGCCGTATGCGAACACGGTCGAGTTGAAGCCGTTGAGCGCGTTGGCAATGCATGGCCGGCCGACGCGGTCAAAGACCTCGGTCTGCTTGGCCTCCATGCCGATGACCGAGTCGAAGCGGAACTTGTAGCTCGTGCGCGAGTTGTTGATCAGGCCCGCGGCCACGTCCTTGGGGATCGTGTACTTCATCTCGGAGATCTCCTCGTCCCATGAAAAGAAGCCTGAGGCCTTCTTGGACGGCTTGATACGCAGGAAGATGCGGATGTTCGAGTCCACCTCGGTCTGCGGCTCGCCATCGTCTTCAGCGTCTATCACGTCCACGCTCTCGCTCTCAGCCAGCTGCTGGTTGGCGCTCTCGCCGTCGCTCATATTGGCTGATAGATGAGCTCTTCGTGAAAGGTTGCCGAGAAATCCTCGTGTCTGAAAGTGATATACAGTCATACCTCTTTATAAGAAACATTTGGAACACGTTGAATTATAGACAGTTGTCATCGTTGCTTATGGTTTGTAATTACGACAATGTGTCAATATATCAAATGATTATGATATTTAACCGACCAAAACGACCGACCAGTATTTACTGTATTTTGATTGTTTCGATACATTTCCGGTTTCCGAGGACAACAAGCTCAGCCTGACCAAGAAATACAAGGTCGAGGAGCTCACGGTCGTGAAGCGCTCCTCCGAGCCGCGCGTGCTGGTCGCAGGCCTCGTGGACATCGACAAGTCGACGCTCGCGAAGATCCTCAACTACGCGCTGCGTCTCGGCGAGAAGCCCACGTTCATGGACCTGGACGTTGGACAAGGCAGTCTGAGCGTCCCAAGCACGATCGCCGCGTCGCCGCTGGAAATGAACTCGATCACCATCGAGGTACAAAGTGTGTGTGTGTGTGACTGTAGCTATAATTCTGGGTTGTATGGCGCACTGACCTGTGCTTTTTGAATAGACAGGAGGAGTTTGTGCTGACGAACCCGCTGGCGTGCACGCGTCGCTGTCGGTGGGAGTACTCTGGAGCTTTGCTGGTACTCAAAGAGCGCTGCTTTGGTGGTGTTATCAGCGAGACTAGGCTGGACACACTTGTGCTGTGTTGTTCTTGTTGTCTGCTGCTGCTGCATTGGACAACGGCTCGGAGGTGAGCAGCCACGCCACGCGCTGCAGCTCGACTGTGAGCGAGCCCTGCTGCTGCTGCATCTCAACAAGTCACAGAGGCGAGCAGATGGACTCTCAGGCAGACAGAGAGGGGCGAATGAACGCAGCCACTGGTCGCCTGCTGCTGCTCCGAATAAAGAGCTCACTTCGCAGCGTTTGATGCAGCGCTTCGTGATTCAAGAAAATAACTTGATTTTGATTAAAATATAATTAAATTTAATCAAAATTCATTCAGGTCTGTCTCACAAAATGGTCAACACTGTCGGAGCTCCGGTGCTGAGCTAGAGGAAGTCTCTACTCGGTTGGTTCTGCCTTGTTCAGACTCGCCTGAATCTGCTTGGCGACAAAGACTCCGATGTGCTGCATCCCGACCGCCGCGTAGGGCAGCGCCGAGGGCGACATGATCGTGAAGTCGTGGGCGACGCCTTCGTGGATGTCCACCTCCCAGTCCAGCACGCCATTGGCCTTGGCTTTGGCGATGAGGTCTAGCGAGTTCTTGTGAAGGTAGTCAAGTGACGCCGCCTGAACGAATATTGGTGGGAGGTCTCGCAGGTCTGCGTGGACAGCCGAGTACTTGCGCGCCTCGGCCTGGTCATCTGGGTTCGTGAGCGCGGTCTTGCGGACGCCGCATATCAGCGACTGGGAAAGAATGCAGTGCGGCGCCGGCACAAAGTCTTGAGGCTCTTCAGTGAGATCGAAGTATCCGCAGATCGAGACGGCAGCGAGCGGCATGCGGTGACTCTTAGTGGCGTCACGGAGCCTGAGCAGCGTCGAGATTGTGAGCCCAGCGCCCGCGCTGTCCCCCAGGATGATGATGTTGCTTGGAGGGATCTTGTGG
>JAASFV010001195.1:0-10405 GCA_023334015.1 Globisporangium paddicum
CTAAAGTAGATAGAATCTATAGCTTGCAATAAATGTAAATATTATGTGAGAACTGCATTTACAAGTAAGCCTTTATCCTCGATGATTGTGCAGGATATGCCAGAACGACTCAATTTGCATTACGCTTGATAAGAGAGTGTGCGTTGACCAATACATGGACACTATCCTGTGAATATTAATTGTGGTGTAAACGCCTCGACGGAAGTACTGATCTCGAATGATGCAAGACGGTGGCTGTTGACGGTATTGCTGAAGAAAGGTACTGATTATTTATTCGTCCTCTGGTCACACCGTGGTTAAGCAACGTATTACGGGTTCTCTGCTGTCCCAGATCGAAACTCAAAGATAAACCCCGCACTTGTCTTCAATATACCGTGAAGTGGTTAAAACTCAGCAACTAGCACCTGTCATGGAAAACAAATCTAATTTATTAATCTAACGAGAACGTCCTGTAAATGCAGCGGACATGAACGTACGGTCAAGCCCAGACGCGCATCGTTCCACCGCCACTGTCGTTCTGCATGTCTCCTAGCCCGACGGGTCTGTGAACGAGCGCCTTGTGAACAGAAGCGGAAGCTGGCTGGCTTACATTTGGATCTTGCTGAAGTACTGCACGAGGCAGAGGTTGTTGTGCAGGAGTTTCTGTAGGTGTTCCCACTGCTTCTGCTGCAGACTGCAGAGCTCCTCGACCTGCGCCAGCAGCGATGCGTCGTCCACGAGCAGCTGGTCGTGGAGCTTGAGGAACCGGTTCAGATACGCCTGCAGCACCTGGAAGTTACGCTGCGTGGCCATCTCTTCCTTGAGGAACTCGAGGAAGAGCGCCAGCAGCGCCTTGCCCTCGGCGTCAAAGTCGCCCATACACAGTGTACTCATCTCGACATCCACGGCCGACGCCGACAGAGTCTGCATGTACACGGCGACGCTGTGGAAGCGCGTGAGCTGCATCAGGCCCGTCGTGGACGTCTTCGTGAGTTCACTGGCAGCGGCCGCGGCCAGCAGAGTCGCCAGCTTGCAACGCGAGGTTACCATGCCCGTGGACTTGAACAGGCGCGAGCCGTTCTCACCGAGAGTGATGGTGCTTGTGTCCTTGTCATCCTCAGGCTGGGCTTCAGCGTCGTCGTCGTCGTCACCCCAGACTTCGTCGTCGTCACCGACACCCCAGCCCTCCATCTGGACATCGTCTTCGTCATCATCCTTGTCGCCTTCCGCCTTAGTCTTCTTTTGAACAGCGATAGCCCCGTCGCTCTTTTTCTCGATCGCCACGAACGTGGGCTTGACTTCGTCTTTGCGCATCGTCGGCAGGAAGAACGGTGCCTTCTCGGGGGCCTTGGGCGGCTCCATGGGCTTGTTGCGCTTCTTGATCAGCTCGAGGTTGAAGAGCGAGTGCCAGAGCGCACGCGGCGCATTCGAAAGCGTGATCAGCGAGTGGGCCAGTGGCTCCACTGGTCCATCGCCAATGCTGTTCTCGCTAGCCTTGGCCTTCGCCGCGGTAGCCGCGAGGGCGGCCTCGAGTTCCATCTCACTGTTGCCGCCGTCCACAGACAGCTGCGGGTTCTTCTCCGAGCCAAAGCCGAGCTCATCGGCGTTGTCAACTTCGTTTAGCGGCACGGGCATATCCATTAGCGTGGGCTGCTGCGGCTCCGTGTCGAGAAAGACGTCCATGAAGAAGCCGCGGTTCGCCCACAGGTAGATGCCCACGTGGCCCACGTGGGTCGTTGCGAGGAACTCGCCTGTGGGCGAGAGCGCGAGACCCGTCACGGGCTTGTGGAACTTGATCCAGTCGACACACTTGCCCGTGGGCAGGTCCCAGACGCGCAGTGACGCATCCGCGGACGACGAGAAGAGCCAGCGGGCGTCGGCGCTAAAGTTCATGTCCGTGATGCGGTGCGTATGGCCCTGGAAGCGGCGTACGAGCTTCTTCGTGCTGATGTCAAACACGCGGATAACCTGGTCATCGCAGGCCACACTCAGCAAGTTGCTGTCGCGGTGTAGCTCCATCTGGTTCACAGGCGAGCCCACGCTCAGCTCAAACACGAGTGCGTGGTTCTTGAAATCCCAGAACTTGAGCTTGCCATCGATGCCACCGGAAACCACAGACTGGTTCAGCGCATCGACAACGACTGAGCTCACGGGCCCATTGTGCGCGTGGTTGGCCGTCATGTCTTCCTCGATCACGGGCGTCGATCCTGGGAGCGTGAGTCCGCGGATGAGCTTGGCACGCGGCGTCGCAGCTGTCGGGAACGAGCCGCGCTTGTCGCCGGACTGCATGTTGTATTTGAAAATCGCGCCGCCGATGCTGCCCACAAGTGCAAAGTTGCCGCAAGTGCTGATCGCGACCGACGTGGCGAGCGTCTTCTGCCGACGCAGGTCCTCCTCGCTGCCGGGCGTCACGCGGTTGCTCGGGTCAAACTGGCGCAGGATCTTTTTGCCGATCGCGCGGCGCTCAAAGCGCCACACGTAGGCCGCCATCTCGTTCTCGTGGCAGGTCACAACGTTCGACCAGTCGCGCTCGCGGGTTTCCATAGCAGCGAACTGAGTGATCGGCGGTAGCTTAAGATCCTCGACGCGCACGTTCATCTTGCGCGCCTTCTTGAGTACGGGACCCTGGGACATCTCAGTGCTCTGCTGCTCGCGGGCCGTGTGGAAGACGCGGAACGCGCGGTCCTGGCCTGCCGACAGGATCTGGCAGCACGTGCCGTCCGAGCCGTCGGCCATGGTCGCAAGCGTATTGTTGCCATAGTAGCGGATGCGCGTGGGCGGCGCACGGTGGCCCTCGCGGGACTTGAGCAGGCGCGCCGTGCCGCCGTTCAAGTGGTCGAAGATCCACATTTTGATCGAGTTGTCCGTGCCACTCGAGAGCAGGATGGGCTCGTTCGGCAGAAAGACGAGCGACGAGACCGCGCCGTCATGGGCGCCCGCGATCATGGACTCGAGCCGTTTACTCTGCAGGTTCCAGACCGCGATGTCCCCGGTCGCCGTGCCGGAGACCACGAGCGGTGCCTGGGCGCCCGAATCGGTGCGGAACGAGATAGCCGTCACCTTGCTCTGCTCCTGCTTGAAGTCCATCACGAGCTTGTCGAGCTGCAGGTGGTGCAGCATGAGCTTGCCGCTGCCGAGCCCGACGGCCACGACATCCGCGGCGGGGCTCTGCTCGAGCGCCGTGACCGCCGAGCCCCAGCCCTTGAACGTGTAGATGCACTTCATCGTCCGCACGTTCCAGAGCTCGAGCGAACCTTCTTCCGAGCCCACGAGGATCTTGTTGAGGTAGGTTGAAGGATGCAACATCACACTCGGTGTGAACCCGGGCGGAAACTTGAACTTGTTGATCAGCTCAAATGTGCTGTAGCAACAACATTAGTAAGTTACAAGATACAACAAGTGTGAGTGTTATGATGGAGCATGCAACATAACGCAACGACACATAACGTACTCGAGGTCCCAGATCATGATCGTGCGCGCTTCGTCCATCGAGAAGAGCGTCGTGCCGACTGTGAGCAGCTACAAAGTAGGATGGATGATACGACATTCGCACATTAGCCCACAAACGACTGCGTCCAATACGGTAATAATGGGCAAGCCTTACCTGCTTGATGTCGCCCTTGTGGCCGATGAGTGTCTGGATCTGCTCGACGCGCTTCCAGACGACGATCTGGCGCCCGCAGGCCGTGAACGTGAGCTGGCGCTTGGCGAGCACCTCCATGGCGAGGATCTTCTTGGGCAGCTGCGGCGACACGAGCACGGGCGTGAGCTTGTCGCACTTGTAGACCGCGAAGGACTTGCCGAGCGACGCTGTCGCGAAGCTCTCCTTGCCCATGCCGTACCACACGAGCGGCAGGTCGTCCACGATCAGTCCGATCGCGCGGAAGCACTGCAGCAACCGGCTGTTCTGGCAGCGCGTCAGTTGGTGGTCCGCCGACATGACTGTCTGTCTCTGCTATTTGTCTGTCTGGCGCTTGCTGTGGGTGCTGCTGCTCTAGCGCTGGAAAGTGACTGCACGTACTTGTATGTGCTGAGCGTGTGTATCTGTGAGCTGCTGCTGCTGCGTGACAGTCACGTAGAGAGAGAGAGAGAGAGAGAGATGGAGCTGCTGGGCTGTCGCTTGGCTTCTGCAACCAGCCAACGGATCGAAATGACTGGAAGCAGGTATGAAGCGATGGTAGTACATTGAGTATCCAACTAAGTGCGATAATTATGCGCACCGCTTCGCAAAAAAAACTGTTTTACATAATAAAATTAAATACTTATTGATTTGAACAAATTATACAGAGTATTGAGTAGAAGGATAGATTTCAGGATTCTTTTAGTTTTTTTGCAATCCATTTAAACGAGTATCAGTTAGTGAAGGATTAAATATGCAAGGTCATTTTTAAAATGAGTTCCCGAGCCAAGACGAGGAAGCCAAAGCTGGACTGCAAGTTGGAGAGCTCCAAGAACCGCAACGAGACTTGCCTCTCACGTTTCTTCTTGTATTGACTATGTGCATGTTGCTCTATGATGACAAATGCCGTTCGCATCCAGTTCCCATAGACGCGAGAGCTCTACAGCTACCTCAATCACGCCCAGTTACTGCGCGGCGGCGGCAGCGGCAGCGTCACCGGGGGCCTCAACGTCTCCGTAAGTGAGCGCCCGCTTCTCCCCGATCTTGCCCAGGAGCTCACTCGCCTTGTCGTCCGCCAGGAAGCGCTGCGCGAGCGCCTCGCCCAGGCCCTCGGCTTCCTCGCGAGGTCCAGAGATCGAGTCTGAGGATATCAAGATGTAGACAAAGTTTACGACAAAGTCAGCGATTTGGATGGCAGCAAGGCAGGGCGCCCTGGCGCTTATGCATAAGGTAAACACGAGCGAAAGACGTACCCTGGACCTGTTGCTTGCCGTCACGTGAGAGTACCGTAGCGGTGAGCGTGAGCGTGTCGCCGTCCAGCGTCGTGTTCACGCCCATGGCAATCTATTTGCGAAAGGGATCACAGTGAGTGAGCACAAGTCACTTGAAGAAATGACACGAGAACTGTGGCCGGAGACAGACCTGGCAGCCGCCCTCCAGGTGGTACAGCAGGCTGCGCTCAGCCGTGCACATCTGCGCGGACTTTTCGTGCTCGATCTTGGAGAGCATCTCGAGGATCTACAGGTGGACAATTGGAAACCCTGAGTTAATATCACAGTGTCCATCGGTTGTGGGCAGTTCTTGCTTTCCAGGTACCTCCTTGTCGTCACCACGGCATTCAATGCCGATGCTGCCCTGGCCCACGCCGTAGCCAAAGGTATCGAGTGGCAGCAGCTGATCGATGCGGTCGCCCAGGCCGCCGCGACGGAAGCCACAGGCCGCGACGATGATCGCATCAAAGTCATCGTGCTCATCCAACTTGGCGAGACGCGTCTGGATGTTGCCGCGGATCGTCTTGATCTCGAACGTCGGGTACATACTGTCGCATAGGAAAGAAAAGAGCGTCAGTGTTGGCATAAAAAAATCATTACTGGTGAAATGCCTATACCTGCGCAGCAACGCTTCGCGACGCAGCGAGCTCGTGCCGATCGTGCTCCCACTCGGCAGTTCCATGAGGCTCGTAACGCCGTTCTGCTTGTGCTTTGGGTGGATGATTGCGGCGTCCTCGGGGCTCTCGCGCTTGCAGATCGCGCCGAGCACGAGTCCAGTGGGGAGCGTCGTAGGCATGTCCTTGAGCGAGTGAACGGCGAAGCTCGCAGAGCCAGAGAGCAGCGCTTCCTAATGAGATCGATCACACACGGGCACAGCTCAGCAACAGAATCATTCTCTCCCGAGTGCTATAAGCAGCACACACGAGACGCTACGAACCTCGAGGCTCTTGGTGAACAAGCCCGACGCAGTGGCGGTGCCCAGCTCGCTCAAGTGGCGGTCCAGCACCTGTAATAATTACGAATCATTCGCCACAAACGCACAGTCATAACAATACATTAGCCCGTCGTCCTCTCGTCCTGGATCCGTACTAAAGACCACGCCATGACAAGCCATAAGGCGTACCTGGTCGCCGACCGTGTCCTCTTGGCCCACGATAAAGTCAACATCTGGGTAGATTTCCTGTAATCAACAGCAACAAGCAAGACTCAGACGCTCTCCCCACAAACAACAACAGCACAGCACTAGAAAACAACACGTGTACGCGGTTTAAAGACAGAACAAGGGAGCGCAGCGTACCGAGAGCATGGCGATGACCTCATTGGTCTGCACCATGGCCAGTTGGCTCTTGCGCGACGACACGTAGATCGTCTTGCGGGCGGGGGCGGCGCTCATACTGGCGGCTTGCTGCGTGCGTGCGTGCGTGGCACTGTAGGAATATAAATGAGGAGCTCATTGTGGGATTGACAGGCAAAGTGCACTCGCTGCCTCCTATTGGCCAATATAAGTTATATTTCTGCCAATAGAATGCATTAAATGCATGTTTAAGGTTGTGATTGGCTAAAATACCAAAATGACCATCACTCCTCCTGTAAAAAGCAAGTTCATCACTTCGCAGGATATGAATATGTGGCGGCGAAGTGCTGCAGCGGCGCTACGTGCGTCGCGCTCTCTGCGCGCTGCGTCTGCGCCAGTCGCTGGGGTCCAGAGGCAGCTGCTGTTCGTCCATACAAGTCACTCCCTGTGTACGACACGCGCAGCTCTGGGGTGGCGATGCATGACGACGGCCGTCGCAGGAAGCGATGACAGACCAGCAACCACCACGACGCCCATGGTGTTGCAGTACCTGGATCGCAAGAAGGATTACCCAGGTGTGTGTATGCGTGTGATTTATATGCGCTGTGTATATGTCACAGTGCGTATGTGCTGATGGGTGTGGGTCTTGGGATATTTGGTGCAGACTGCATGCTGCTTTTCCAGGTGGGCGACTTCTACGAGTTCTTTGGCGACGACGCGCGACGCGCTTCCCATGTACGTGCATATATTCTATGTACAGGCGCGATATCCCTCGTCTCTGACTCTGAGGCATGCTGCTTTTAACATCACGACTAACCTCTGTGTGTGTCTGTAGCTGCTCAACCTGGCGCTGACGAAGAAAGCCAAGCAGGCGAACGAGCTGGAGGAGATGTGCGGATTCCCACTCACGTCGCTCGACTCGTACGTCGAGAAGCTCGTACGTAGTTTGTTACTTTGTATACTTCGGCTTGTCTACAGAGACGAAAGACTCTGAGCCTCATTGGTGGTGTGTGGTCGGTTGTATTAGGTGATGCATCATGGCGTGAAGGTTGCAATCTGCAATCAAGTCGAGGTATGATGATATGTGTATGTTGCAGTATACGAAGGCAGATCTCCTGAAGTATTTATCACCAGTGCTGATTGTGATGGGGATTTGGTACCTTTGTGTAGAGCGTGACAAGCGCTCGCAAGCGTGGCTACAAGGCGCTTGTGAACCGACAGGTCGTACGCATCGTCACGCCCGGATCGCTCGTAGAGGACACGATGCTCACGCCCGACGAGAACAACTACCTCGCAGCACTCTACTTCAACCACAAGGACAGCAAGTGGGGGCTCGCGTGGGCGGATCTCTCCACGGGCGAGTTCGTGTCCACGACGTCTTCAAGCGAGAAGCTCGCGAGTGCGCTCCTGCGCTGCTCACCAAAGGAGATCTTGCTCCCCGTCGGTGCCAATAGCAACAGCAGTACTGAGTCGTCATTAGACTCGCTACCAGAGGACGTGAGAGAATTGCTCGACGCTGTGATCCCGTTCAACTGCATGCGAACCTACCGACCTTCGGAGAGCTACGCCACTGGAAAGGATCGAGTGAGTTCGTCGAGAGCCACCTCACATGCCATGGAATCGGAGATCGCATTACTGGACAGTGCAGAGCAGGCGGCTGCGTTTGCGATCCTGGACTACGTGGACTTTACCCAAAAGAGCGCGACGTCGCTCGTGCGCGTGCCACTGCACGTCGAATCGTCCGACCACATGATCATCGATGCGAGCGCATGGAAGGCTCTCGAGCTCTCCAAGGTACACGATGTCCGTTTATACATTCGATGCATCATGACCATGCTGACCCTGAATCTCCCGTTCTGTGTTGTAGTCGCTCAGCGGTTCGAAAGGTGCAAGTCTTCTCCACTCAATCGACTCGACGATCACGCCAGGCGGCTCCCGTTTGCTCGCAGTAAGTGGGTCTCATATTGCAACCTCCGTGCTGACCCCGTGTGATTCTTAATACCTTTTATCTTACTGTGTTTGTAGTCGCAATTGTCCTCCCCGCTGATGAACCTAGCGCACCTCGAGCGACGCCTGGACGGCGTCACGCACTTCTTCTCGCAGGAGTCGCTGCTGCGGCAGACGCGCAAGCAGTTGGCCGAGGTCTTTGACATGGAGCGGAGTCTCCAGCGGCTCTCGATTGGCGTAGCGACGCCTAAGGACCTCAAGAACGTCGCGTGCACCATTGACGAGGCAAAGAAGCTCGTGGGCTTGCTAGAGGCCCACGACAGTGTGACGCGCAAACGTTATGGGAGCAACGGATTTTCAGATAGTTCGTTGCTGCCTGACTTGTTGCAGGAGTGCTGCGGTAGTCTTTGCTCAGCGACCGACCAACGCGCGATGATCGAACGCACGGTCGCAGAGATCCACGCTGCATTGAAAGACGAGTTCACGTCGCTCAACTCCAAGAGCGACTTTGTCAAAACGGGGTACTCGGCTGAGCTCGACCACTGGCGCAGCATTCTCCACCACGACCCGGCGCACTCGGCTCAACAGAAGCAGGAGCTGCAGGCGAAGTACCGCCAACTGCTAGGCTCCACGCGACTGAGAGTAGTGTACCAGGCCGAGAAGGGCTACTTCATCGACATTCCGCACGAAGAGAATACGAAACTGCTACAACTTGGTGCAAACAACGGCCACCAGGTGCTCGGTGGTGGAGACTTTGTGATGATCCAGTCGCTGAAAAACTCGGCCCGGTACCGCACCGAAGAACTCCGTGATCTCAACCGTGAGCTGGTTGAGGCGGCGCAGGAAGTGGCACGCATCGAGAGCGAGATCTTTGACGCCTTGCGAGCCCAGGTGCTGAGCGTACTCCAAGATCTGCAGACCATGGCGCTCGCAATCGCCCAGGTGGATGTAGTCTGTTCACACGCGCAGGTGGCGCTTGACCGCAACTTCACGCGTCCGCTGCTGGACGCCAGTCGAGAGCTGCACATCGAAGACGGACGCCACGCTGTAGTCGAGGCGGCCCACTTAAAAGGCCGTAACTCGCGTGCCGCCATGCGCGCGTTCATCCCCAACAGCCTGCACTTTGGCCCCCAGCAGCCGCATGCAAAGGGCTCGTGTTGTTGGCTGCTTACGGGTCCCAACATGGGCGGCAAGAGCACGTTCCTGCGCCAAAATGCGCACCTCGTTGTACTTGCGCAAATGGGGAGCTTCGTGCCGGCCAAGTTCGCGCGCATCGGGCTCGTGGACAAGCTCTTCTGTCGCGTGGGCTCGGCGGACGACCTGGCGTCTGACAAGAGTACGTTCATGGTTGAGATGCAGGAGACAGCGACAATCCTGACCCAAGCCACGCCGCGGTCGCTCGTGCTCATGGACGAGGTCGGTCGCGGCACATCCGTGAACGACGGCATCGCAATCGCCGGCGCCGTGCTCGAGGCCCTCTGCTCCAAGCAGGTCCGCACGCTCTTCGCGACGCACTTCACGGTGCTCAGCGAGCTCGTGGCGGACGAGTGTCGGCAGGAAATGCAGCTCTATCGGATGGAAGTTTTGGAGCGCCAGCAAGCCAGCGGAGGCAAGCAGCTCGTGTTCTCGCACAGGGTTGTCCAGGGGCTCGCGCGTCAGTCCTACGGCATCAACACCGCTGCGCTTGCTGGCTGCCCAGCATCCGTTATTGCGCGCGCGACAGAGTTGCTCGACGATATCTCGGTGAGACGAGATGGAAATGACCCGCTCCACAATAGATGAAGAAAGAGCAGCACTAGCGAGATGGCAATGAGCAGCGATGAAGGTCAGCAAGTCCATCGCGTGCTTTGCCATGATATTACTACCGGAGCACCAATAAATCCGAGGCTTCTATTACTGAAGCACGCTCCATATCATCGATGGCGAACCTTATTCGCTTGTCAAAACGGATAGGCTTATCATGCGTTCGCCACTTGCTGTGCACAGTCGTGAGCCAAGTCTGAGCTGAACTGGAAATGAGAACGACCTCTACTCAACCAAATGGCCCACCGCGTACGGTGTTGTGTGTAACTTGGGCCGCTAATGAGCGTTGACGTGGCAGTTGATGCTGCCGAATATGTGTCGGTGCCTCGCGAAAGGAGGCCCAAACGTATCTGGCAGTTAGCACTGGTGCACCAACCTGTTGTCGCCAATTCTCAACCAACAGCCAATCAAAGACATGCAGTCTTGGAAACACACTACTATCACGCGCGCAGCATGCAATTCCACAACACGTTCTGGTCGTTTGTTGTCGAG
>JAASFV010001196.1:0-10387 GCA_023334015.1 Globisporangium paddicum
GGTAACGGTTAAAGATCAAGGCCAGATATCGAGATAAAACGCCTGTCGTCCATTGAGAAGTGGACGAAGCTCGCTCCTCACTTTCCAAGGCTCGTATATTCACACTGACAATGCACCCTTGTGGCGTTGAACTCTCCAAATATCAAGCCTTGACGCGCCTCCAGGCTTCATCGCATCAGAGTTCATGCGATGCGAAGAATTTGTCCCTAGACCACATGATTCTGGGCAAAAGGGGTCCATAACACGTACCTTCGGACACTCGCTAACGCTACCCAATATATGTAATGCGGGTTAGTTCAAAGTGTGACACGCAAAAACTGTTGTTTTCCAAAGTGGAGCCAAAAGAGTGCCACCTACCAGGCTGGAGGAACAATCTGGTCAACCAGATTGTGTCTCTATCCTCGTTTTTCGTGCTGTTAATCTGGCGCTTTTCACCGAACTCTTCCAAAAGGAGTGGAAAGTGCGCACAGCCCACGCACGACGAGCTCCAACTCAGTCGCCTCCTCCTTGCCACTCACACCGAGAGCAGAGCTCCGTGTACACTCACCAGCACCTCCACCGTAGGTCCACTTGGCAGCTAATGGCGCGGTGGCTGCTCTCATTCGTGCTGCTGGCGCTCCTGGCGTCGGCTTGTGACGCGCGCGAGGCCACCACGAGAGCTACAGCAGCAGCGCGCAAGGAGCTCACGGGCCAGTTCGTCGGCAGCTCGGTCCTCATCTCCAACGCCACACTCACGACGTGCACGCCGCGCTCGTGGACGTTCTCCCAACCCGGTGCACCCTTCGTGGCGGTGCATTTCGCGGACTTCCACGTCTTCCAGGGCGACGTCGTGACGGTCGCGACGCCGGATAACTCGACGTCCAAGCTCGTGAGCGCACCCGTCGGCGTGACGCAGTTCTCCTCGGACCGCATCCCTGGTCCCACTGCCGTGGTCACCTTCACGCCCAAAGGCTGTCTTGCTGCGCAGCCGCTGTCATCCGAGGTCAAGCTTGAAATCGACGCGTTCCAGTACACTTACAAGACGTCGTACTCGGCCCTGGGCGAAGACCGCGAGATCTGCGGCGCTGGGGACCAGAATATGGCAGCAATCTGCTACAAGAAGGCGGCCAACGTGTCCGCGCAGATCTACAAGAATGCACTCGCCGTAGGCCGGCTCATGAAGACCTCTGGCCCCGGTACGCCGCAGATCGCGTGCACGGGCTTTTTGCTGGGCAGCGCGGGACACTTCATCACGAATCACCACTGCATCAAGGACGCTACGGAGGCGAACAACTCGAACTTTGAGTTCATGGTCGAGTCTCCGACGTGCGACGCGTCGACGTGTCGGCAGCTGGGTGACTGCGCCAACTACGGCACCGTCGAGAGCGTCGGCTCGGACTTCCTCTTTGCGAACGAGAAGTTCGACTTTGCCATCGTCAAGCTGCGGAAAAAGCCTTGCGTGGTCAATGGCAAGTACGGATTCCTCCGGCTGCGCAAAGCCCAAGCTGTGGCCGGTGAGCCGATCTACTTGGTGCAGCACCCGAGTGGCGGCGGCAAGATGGTCGTCCTGCGCCAGGAGGCCAACAGCGGCAAGACTGACGACAGCGGGAGCACAAATGCGCCATCAGCATCCGGCAACACCACGGTCCAATTGACGCAAGCGGTCGTCTCAAAACTGAACGATGAGAACACGTTTGGGGACTTCTGGACGAGCTACTTTGCCGACACGGAGGGCGGTTCCTCCGGCTCGCCGGTGCTCAGCATGAACGACCACCTCGTGCTCGCGCTGCACGCGAACAGCGGCTGCGAGAACTCAGGTACGCCGTCAAATCTCATCATCGACGAGATTAACAAAAACATTCAGGCGATCGGGTTGCCAGCCGACGCGTTCGCATAGTGTTGAGGGAGTAATATGTGAACACTGTGATTATTTTTTGTTGCTCGTGTAATATGAATTTATGAGCTTTGAGCTGGCTTGGGTATCGTGTTTGGCGCTTGCTAGTACTTGTCGTAAGCCTCTCACTCACTGGCTCGAGTCACCAGCGTTCATGCTCTTGTCTTGGTCTCTATGTACTAGTTGGGGTTCTTCTTCTTGAAAGTCTTCTTCTGCACGGCGTCCGTCTTGCCAGCTGGTTGTTGCTGCTTCTTCGCAGCGGCGATCGGCGTGGACGAGGCGGAAGACGCAGGCATTCCTGGTTTCGAGGTCGCCACCGGACCCATGCCTGGGATCGGCCGACCGGCTGAGGCCGCTTGCACCCACGAACCACCACTGGTGATGGTCTTGGCTTTGGGCGAGGCCTTAGGCGCCTCGAGCTTGGCGTTCGTGCGCATGTAGAATAGTAAATAGGCGCTCTCAGCGAGCGCCGTGGCCTCCGAGATCGATGACACGTGCTCATCGTCAAAGCGGAACCACTGGTCCTTGTTGTCGCGGCACACGCACGTGTAGTGGCCGCCCACGACCATCTTGCCGTGGTGCGACACGACCGCAAAGAGTTCATACACGGGCGGGTTCGCAAAGCTCATCGCAGTCTCAGCAGCCGAGCCAGTAGTGTCAGCGCTGTTCTCCGCGCGGCAAGTGGACGACATGACTTGGGCTGGGAACTCGAACCGGGATGGGTACTTGACAAACTGCTGGAGCTTCACTGGTCCCACCTCCGGATGATAAGTGAATCGCTTGATGTTGAGCGTGAGCACAACTGGGAGCGACTCCATCGTGGTATACCGCTTCATCGTCGGGCTCTTGTTCGCGTCTTCGATCACTTCGACCTCAAACATCTTGCGGATCATGTCTTCGATCGCGTAATTCACTGGCGCCTTGGCCAGGCCGTTTGTGCCGGGCACAAACACACCAAGACCGCCTGTTCCAGCAGCAGCACCAGCCGATTCCTGGTCGGTCTCTAGGTTCAGGTGCAGGCAGTGAAACGGCTCAATCGTGATCGAGCTCTGCTTCTTGCCCGTCTGTTTGAGCTCGGAGCGCAGCGCGCCCTTGAAGAGCCAGTTGATCGGCGATCGCGTTGAGTCGACCTGGTTCTGGCGCAGCACACTGCTCTTGCCCTTACGGCCGACCTCGGCCCACTCGTCGTCGAAGAAATCCTGAAAACCCGAAGCCGCCGGCGCTGCCATCTCGATCGCAGGGTTGCTGTTCGTCGTTGGGCGCTTCGTCTGCTTCTCGCAGGAAGTCGGGAGCTCCAGACCGCTTTTCTCGTACTCCGAGTGCAGATAATCGAGGAAGAACTCGAGAAACTCGAGCGCGTCCTCTTGCTCGCCGCGCATTTTCTGGAATTCACTGAGCACATCGAGAAAGTAGCCGCTGATGCGGATTGACTTTGGGATCTTGCTGCTCGACGACTCGGCCTTCATGCTCGCTTGCACTGCAAATATATTTCGCCCAGTTAGTATTATTTAACGAGAAACACATACAAATATTGAAGAGATATTACGTACGTTGACCGAGCACGGGTTCCTCGAATTCTCGGATGAATGCGACGATGTGGCGCCACGCCTTGAAGCTCGACGGCGCCGAGAGCAGCACGTCATTCGGTGCCACGGCACTCGAGATATCCACAAGGATGCTACATAAAACAATAAAATTTATAGGAATGTCAGCACACGCAATGAACAAGGAGATGTTGAAGAGACTTATCCACCCAACTTACTTGAGGAAGGGCGAGCATGCTAGCAGGGACTGCAGGATCACGTTCTGAAAGCACGTGTTGCCCTGGTTCACGAGTCCACTGGAATAGTAAAACAGCGCACAGTTAGCGGAGTGGTAAAAAAAGTCTTCACAGCAGTAATAACATATATCACGCACCGTTTCTTCATTTCCTTGCCAGGCGCGGTCACGACGAGTGCTATGAGCGCTTCCTGGAGCGCAAACTCGAATGGCAGCGGATTTTCACCGTCACGCGCATGCTGCGTCGGGGCTGCGACAGCTGAAGCGCCACCCCACGCAGGTGCAGGAGGCTCAGGCGCTTCTTCCTTGGAAGTGATGATGCCCAAGGCCTCTGCCCACGACTTGGTCATCGGTGGTGGCGACACAGCAGGAGCCTTTGGAGCTTCCGGATCAACTTCTTCGTCTTCGACTGCTCAATATAACGATCCACATGGCACAATTTTACTTTAACTTTCGCGTCAAAGTGTTGATGCGAGAGAGTGAAGGCGAACGCACCTTCCTGCAGCACCTTGACGGTTTCTTCGAGCGTAAAATCGCCAAACATGATCGTCAACTCCGCTGGAATGTCTGCGTCTGCAGCAGCAGCAACTACTGGATACGATGGAGCGGCTGGTGCAAATACATGGGGCATCGAGATCTTTTCAACCGTGTTAGCAGCAGGTGCAGCGACTGACTTCGGAGCTCCCCACGCAAACGGCTTTGGCTGAGCACCAACAGTAGATTCAGCACCAGCAGTAGTTACAGGAGCAGCAGCGATAGGTACATGCGCGGCTACTGGTGCCTTAACAGTAGTCTTCGCTGCCACTGGAGCTGCAGAGCTCTGCTTCGGAGCTCCCCACGTAAATGGCTTCACAGGCGGCTGCTGCTGAGCCTGAGCGCCAACAGCACTTGCAGGAGCAGATGCAATTGCAGGCGGCGCAGGTGCTGGTGCATTCACAGCTGCAGCGGCGGTCGCAGGAGCCACAGAGACAGCACTCGCATGCTTGGGAGCTCCCCAGGCAAACGGCTTGACTGGCGGTTGCGGCTTTGGGTGGGCGCCACTAGTGCCGCTGCTAGCAGAGGCGGGCGCAGGATGAGCGCTTGAGCTGTTGCGGGTGTCGCGGCGGCCATTGCCACTGCCGTTGCGCGGCTGCGGGTGTTGCGGGTGTTCGCGCGCGGGGCGCTGCTTCGTACTTGTCGCCATGGTGTGTTGTGATGCATTCAAGGGGGTCGCACCTTGAGACGGCATTACTGTATATGCTCGTAAAAGTACGAATATACCGATTCGGATTTAAGAGAAACTTTCGTAGGTTGAAGTGACCTTCACTCTCTCGCGCAAATTGTGTCAACAAACCACATTGAAGATTACAGGAAGACGCTGGCGATGGTGACAACGGGGCAGCCTATGCGCGTATGTGTGTGTATGAGCGCTTATATGTGCATGTATGTGTGTGTATGAGTGCCTGTGTGTGTGGCAGTGATAAAGTTCCGATGTATTACTAATGCTAACCTACGAGGCGCAATCAGTCGCGTGCTACAGCAGTTGAGCGCGCGAGTACGAAGAACACTGGCGGCGAGCGATACGAAGAGCTTGCAAACCGCAGAACATTACGTTTGCGCGCTCCTGTTGTCAAATAAGCTTGTGTCATAGATCACCAGTCGCATGACCGTCGATCTCGACAGGTTGAAGCAGTGGGCAAGTCTCAGTATGAAGTGTCAGTCATGTGAGCATTGGCAGGAAGTATCTGCTTCACGCGTGTGCCACGAAAGCGTAAGTTGGCTGCAATTCGTATGTAACCACGCGTCATCTCCTCGCTTTGGTAGTACAGGATCTGCTCGATCGTGCGAATTCAACAACCATCCAAGCCCGCTTAGCGGTCAAAAAGGAGTTCGGATCACTTGACCAACTACTGCGTAAAAGCCGCTAATCCCGTCAAGAGTAAGGCTCTTCACGGTAGGAGCAGACATGCTCGCATTACCAAGCAATGCCAATAAGACTGGAGCACCTGCTTGAGAAGGGCATCACACTGAAGGTACTAATAAATTGATGCAACAAAGGTGATTCAGAGCGCTAACAGGCTTCCCAGTGTAATCAAGAGAGCAAGGACTGCAAACGTCGTGCAACTCCAAAGCGAGTAACACTGTAACGGGGTACACGAGTGAGCTACACCGCAGTAACCACTCTGCCAAACTACTGTTTGTGCAATATCTTTAAAACCGGACTTAGTACCTTGTGCGTACTTTACAAACTGTTGTGGCCAGCGATGACGCGGCCTTGTCACTGGCTATTATTACAGATAAGTAAGTAGTCAACCAGAAACACTGAGCTCGGATAGCCAGTGAAACTACATTTATTTAGACCTAGCTATAGTATACAAAGCTTCAGTAATTTGCGCCCGCTCTTGGGGCCTAAATAAGCAGTCTCCCTTTTGCCTTGTTCGCAAGCAAGTTAAAGTCCTTCCCCTTTCGTCCATATTGCTCTGTTGTAAACAGGCAATCAAATCGCAAGAACTGCTGATCCCTTTTATCACGAGTCCTTGTGGAAGTCGTATAATACACGCTTCCTCACTCTGTGTATTGTGCTAAGTAACTCGGGAACGCCTGGTTACAATATGTGATGACTAACGCTGCGTGCGTGCTCGAATTTTTATATTCTGCAAACCACGCTGGTTACTCACACCCATATTGGTGCCATGGCGCTCAAGGCGTTCATCTGCAGTCGTACACAGAGGTGCTGGCGGAGCTTTTGCCCTCGCACAGAGTGCAAACATGAGTATGTTGACTTGCAGTACGTGAGTGGGTGACGCAGCTCCTGGTTCAGCCGTAGACGGCGTACAGAAGAACGCTATCCCGATGAGAGCTATCAGCAGGGTGCAGAAGAACTCGTTCCACATCTCGAGCGGCGGCGGCGCTGATGGCACATGTCGAGCGAGCCCTGCGCGACCCAGTACCTGTTGAACGAGACACCGACCATCAAGTGCAGGGTGCCCTGCGTGATGAACTGCGCGACCTTGAAGCTGATGAAGAACTGGCACAGATGGCGCTCATTCATCTTGTCATTGAGCAGGAAGAAGAAGAGCGACCAGAGCTGGCCACCACAGGAAAGTTGCCGACGCATGATTCCACTGCGGAGGATCGAGCTATCTTGCTCGGCACATGCAGATAATTCTATCAGCTGCTGCGACTGGCCGTTCGTCATCACGGCCACGGAGGATTGTTTGAATATTGCGTGCGTCTTATAGAATATCTCGACCTTGACGTCTGGCATGAACTGCTTGGCCGTAGTGCTCTAGAGCGTCGTGGTCCTTAGGGAGCGCGAACTCGTCAACACACTCAAGACCGCCAAGTAGAACGCGATGGAGCACGAGCTCGTCAACATACTCGAGGTCGCCAAGGAGAAATCGATGCTCGTGTCCAATGTCGAGCTTGCGTCCGGTGACTCGTGGTCACGAACGGCGAGAGTCTTGGTGTGGGACGTTGTTAAAGCGGTGCAAGGAGCTGGACAAGCTAGACCAGGACGTGATTGACAAGCACGACGACGTACTTGAGGAACAAAAACAGTACAATGCAGCGGTCGCGGTCGCCACGGTAGCGAAGAAGGGAGAAGTTAGCGCAGAGGCTACATCGTCCCAGGTGAGACTAAGCATGTGTTGAACATTCTTATGCAACTAAAGGTGACCACCGACCTCAATTTTTCTTTGTGCTTCAGTGTGTAATAATAGATTGCTTACCGCGAGTCTCAGCTTGTTCGCCTGCTTATCAAAAAGACATTACTCATCAACCAGTCAAGAGCTGAGGCACCACAACAGCTTGACACACCCACGGACCACAACATCTCAAGGCGACGAGAAACAACAACAGCTCATGGATCAGGCGATCAGGCTCAGGCTCTGGAGGCGCAAAAAAGAAGACTCTGAGGCTATTTTGCTTGTTGATGTACGTCGAGCAACCAACTATCCCCAACGTGCGGTTCGACCTCAAGCAATACAGCGACGCAGATGCTATCGCCGAGTTTCGGTTTGACAAGATAGGCACTCAGAAACTCCAGCGCCTGCTCCTCCTCCCTAGCGTGATCACGACGAATGCCGGCGACCGTGTCGATAGCAGGGGTACTTTTTATGTGGTGCTGAACCGCCTTGCCTACCAACACGATATGTATCGCAAATGCGCATGTTCGGTCAAAGTGGAACCTCACTGTGCTGCATTTTCCTCTGTATGCTCGACCTCTTGCACAAAAGATGGCACCGACGTCTGGTCTTCTGCCTGTCGATTATTGAGCGAAGGGTGGAGAACTACTGCGCTGCGGTTCTGGAGAAGGGCGGCATCATCTCTAGCGTTTTCGGGTTTCTAGACGGGACCAAAGTTGCCACATGCCAGGTTTCTGGCTGTGATAATCTTCAGAAGTAACTGTACAGTGGGCACAAGCGTGCCCACTGCCTGATCTCCCAAGCGCTTACGACAGCTGACAGTCCCTACATGCACTTCTGGGGACCAGTGCGATGGGAGGCACACGACACAACGCTCCTCCGACTCAGCAAGCTCCGTTTGTTCCTGGACGAGCATACAGATCTCTTCCTCGACCGCTCCACCTATGGGGATCCTGCGTATGGCGCCAACAAGCACAAGATTTCGCCTTTTAAAGACTCGCACCATTCTGCTGGAAATATCAAGTTCAACAAGTCCATGAGCAAAGTGTGCGAGTCTGTCGAGTAGTCGTTCGACAGGATGAAGACTCTATGTGTATTCGTAGACTACGCGAAGAAGCACAAGATCATGCTTTCCCCAGTTGGACAGGTAGTGAAGGTAGCTATGCTCTTGGCGGACTGTCACTGCTATCACGTTGGCAGCAAATAGATCAGTGATTTCTCCAGCCTAGAGCCGCCAACCTTGTCGGAATATCAGGCAACCTAGCGTGCAATCAAAATTGGATTTTAAGCTTACATAATTTATTGATCATTATGAATTCCTACATTCTCGTAGATTATCATAGAATTCATGTTGCCATTGCTCCTTGCCTTGCGCACGCGACTACAACATGGCCATCGTCTTCTGCAGCTCCATTTCAACCAGTTTGAGGCACTCAGCACGATTAGCTTCACGCTGGCAGCTTTGATACTCTTGTTCACTTTCTCTATCCTCCATCTTCTTCAGGAACTGCAAGTAGCAACGCTCTTGCTCCTTCTCCGAGGCGGAGAACTGCCTCTGACGAAACAGCAGTTCCTCTCTCTTGTAGGCAAGTTCCTTGTCCGTGTCCTCGGCCATCATCGCCACCATGCCACTGTACTTGCTGCGTTTGTCTTCCTTTTAGGAGCTCTCCTCTCTACCATATGTATTTTACTTGCCGAGAGACAACATCGCAGCTTCGCGTGCTTTGGCGCCTTTAGCCTCGTCATCGTCCTTCTTCTTCCGCTCTTTCTTCGCGTTTGATGCCTTCTTTTGCTCGAACTCATCGTAAATGGCGAGTAAGTCGCCAAGTACCTCGTGCTTCTCACTGTAGAATTCAGACATGCCAGATTTAGTAGCAGATGCAGCGTTGTACTTACGGTGTTTTCCATGAGAGCGAGGAAGCGGTTTTAGGCCTTCTTGCCGTCAAACTGAGGGCGTGTGAAGACGTCCAGCGTGAACAGTCTCGCAGCAACCTCTTCCCATAAATCGATGACCGAGCCACGCCTGCTGGAGAACGGCCTGACTGCTGACACCTGACGGAGAAGCATAATGTCCTCATCGTCTGTTCAATTCTTGCGCTTGCTGGGGGTCTCCATCACTCCAGGGGTCATTGCGTGAAGCGTCAGTTTCTGTTCTGTGGGTGCGGATTTCATTCCGCACATTTGGCCTTTTCTACGGAACTCAATCCGCACATATATCGGTTTCAAGAGGTATTGGTCTTTCTTTGTTTATTGTACGGGATGGGAATGGGAAAACGCCTGCCGAAATCTCTTATAGAACACGATCCACCATAGAAAGTTTGCAAATTCTCACGCTTCCGACCTGCGCGTATATGCCACGTTGGTCACCTGAGAGACAAGAAGCAGAGCACGACAAGCGTCTATGCAATCTTCCTACTAGACAGCAACTCCAGTAGCAAGACGCCTTCATCACCAACGTGGTCTCTGACATTACGAGGGAATCAAGCGAGTCGAGTTGAGCATTCCACTCACCAGCACCAACTATAACAACGGCATTGTGTCTCACTCAAGACTCCACTAGTGTCGCCCAGAGCTCTACCTGCAATCGAATTCAGTGGCTAAGCCAGTTTGATTCTTGGCGGCTCGTTTGCAACCGGATGCTTTTCCCCACGCCCACCGTCGCCAAGTTCCTGAGTGAGAAGTCCCTCAGCTATATCACCAATGACGCTCTCGTCTCCAGTGCGCTCGCGAGTACCAGAGTTCATGCGTATCCTATCTCCAATCACCCCACAGCCGCAATCTCATCAAGGAAGCCCCTGCAGACCGGGTCGGGTCGTAAAGTCGTCGCCTGGAAGAACAGAAAGCGTCGCTTCATCCTCCGTAGCAACCTCCGAGATGTTTGCGTCAATGTAGAAGCTGCAGCGGCGTCCGTCACTTCATTGATTGACTGGTCAAGACGACATCAAGCATGGGTGATCAAAGTGAACGGTGAGCTCCAGCTCCGCCTGATCGAGTCACCAAGTCCAACAAAATACGAACCAGAGGGTTGGGCTCGTCGTTGCAGCAATTGAACGCAACGGTATACAAGATTGCAACATCATGTCTACCAATCAACATCTTTTGGAATACA
>JAASFV010001197.1:0-10379 GCA_023334015.1 Globisporangium paddicum
GATGGCACCTACCGGGAGGGACAGGGGCTGCGTCTGCCTGTTGCGAACAGTCGCGAGAGCTGTAGATGGCGCGTCGAGACGCAGGACTAGTTGTGTTACCTCCGCGAAGAGCGACTCGAGCCACTTGCGTTGGAGCCGCCAGGAGTTCGTCGCACTCATGGTGGAACACAGTGAATCCAAGGCGATCGTCAGTGCGGAAGCAGCAGCCGTGGAGTCGGCAGAACACCTTGCTGTCATCACGGAGAAAAAAGTTGCACGACTATATAAAGAAGCAGCTCACGGTGTTTCAGCGTGACACGAAGAAGCGGAGTTTACTGCGCGCCGATGGAGCTTATATTTCTGACGCTGCTGGCACCGCTGTCGACGAGTAGGTCAAGGTCGCTGTTGCACCTGCGTTCGCTAAAAACATGAGGCACTTTGAGCAGCAGATTGATGGCAGCATCAAGGCAGCTCTTAACGATGTCTTGGCACTGTTACTGAAAGCAATGGGATCTACAGCGGTCGAGCTAGTCGAGCGCTTCTCCGGCGAAAGCGAGTTACGTCTTCAGCACATGATAGCATCAAAATTCTCGCAATTGCATGTGTGATCGACTCGAACTCCTCACTTGAAAATGATTGACCACTCACTGGACTTGGGAGGCCGGACAGTAAAAGGCGAGTCCTCACCAGCATCGAAGTTCTTGACCGCGTCTTCGACAGCTACCAGAACTCTTGATTCCATTGCGAAGGGCCCAACGTCACTAAATCTCGTCGCTGTCGCAGTGGTCGTAGCTCGGGTGATGGTTACACTGGCAAACTGTTGCTCGTGTCGAGAGATCACGAGGGTCGCTGTTTGCAGTCTTGCGTTGGCTCAGACCGCACGGTACTTCTCTGCAGTAGAGGTCGTTGCAGTCGTAGCTCAGGCAATGGCTGCGCTCGTGATGCCTTGGCCTTTTCAGGAATCACGAGCGTTGCTAGTTGTGGTCCTGCTTGCGGTCTTGCGGTTCAAATCGACGTACTCAGTCTCTGTGTTGCAGAGGCTGGCGCGGCTGTAGCCCGTACAATGGCTGTGCTTGCAATTTCTTGGCCTTCGTCTTGAATCTCTGTAGCTGTGCGACCGTCCTCAGTCACGCGTGTTTGCGGCGGTCACGAGAGCAGTCGCGCGTTGTCGTGACCATACGAGCGCTCGTGAGTGCAACAGACGATTGGGATACTGATGAGTTCGTTACCGTCTTGAGGGACCATCGTTATGTCGCTCGGAGCGGCCTCAAGTGCTTGCTGCTGACTGTCTGCACGGCCGTCATCAGCAACCGTCTCCTGCTCACAAGCTCGTCGTCGCTGTCGTACTAGACCGGCGCCGCAAATACTCACAGCTGTTGCTTTCTCGGACCAGGGTGCGGTTTTAGAAGGTCCATTTGAATCAGCGAGGCCCGATTTGAGAGGCTCTATTTGCTTGAGCCGGAAATGCCAGCCGCAATTGAAGCTGTTCTGTTTTACACACTTCTTTCATTCCTTCTCTCCCTAAGTTGACATTACTCCAGTTAAGTCTACGGAAAAGTGCCCGTCTCAGGACTCAAAGTGATCGCCACTCTCGACATGGCTACATCCGAATTGGTGGAGATCTGCGTATGATAGAAGACGAGGTTGACGCGATGATACTCGTGTGGGTGCTTGAGAGTGATCCCGCCAGTGACTCGCAGTTATAAGAGCGCTTGTGTCCGAATGTGAGTCCCTCTCAGGCCATCCTCGACATCATGGTTGGCAACAGATCACTGGATGGACAACTTCACATCACACGCAGGCTTACAGCGTATGTGGTGGAATACATGGTGATGGACTTCATATATTCGAACTGTAAACGTGATAGAGAACCACTTCGGCTTCAATGTATAACGGCGTACTCGCATGAGATAGCCGGTGTTGCCAGGTTACTTATTGTGGTCAGTGTGGTCCTTGATAGCCTTCTTAGATATAGCTAAGCGCGAGTGCAGTGCTGGCGGTGATCGTAACGCCGAGAAGTCCGAGGTGCGCATTCACAGAGTTGCTAGCGGATGCCTTCGTGGGGCTCGGCGTCGTCGTTGAGCTCGCGCTTGGCGTCGTTGGAGCTGTCATGGTGCCGCCGAGGTACGAGCCCGTACAGGTGACGCCCGAGACAGACGTGACGACATCGAGCCCAGTCGCAGTGCGCGTGAGCGAGTACGTCGACGTCGAGCCTTTACCCGAGGCTGAGTCGCCTACGATGCTGGCAGTGAGCGTCTCGCAGGCACAGCCGAACGGGTTGCTGGTCGGATAGAGTGTTGCCGTCGAGCCCGAGACCGCGATCGTGTAGGCCGCCGAGCACAGGTAGTTGCAGGTCGTAGGAGCGACGCAGACACTGGGAGAGACACTGATGCGAACATAGGTGCCGACAAAGTCGCCATTCACAGTTGTGGGCTGCTGGAGAAGCTCGAGCGCACAGAGAGCCGAGACGAGCGCGAATCGTGGCGAAAGCATTGCTAATGGAGGCTGGAGGGTGATGAAGGAGGTGGTTGCTGGTGAGCTGGTGAATTGGATTCTGAGTGAGGCAAAGTGCCTGGCGTCCCGCACTTGAAGGTAGTGCAGTTCTAGCCTGGGTACAGGATGTATAGGAGCTGCCCAAAGGCTGGAGACTCGGAACATGGCCAGTGGGTACATTACCCACCTTGGTACTAAACATGTACTGTATCGCACTGTCATCGCCAAGCGACTTACCATTAACCCCTTACACCCACTTGCAACATCTTGAGCATCCAAACAGAGACCTATCTCCACGTGGATGTAGCCAGCATGACGTGGCCCATATGGGCCATATGGATAGGATGTGCTTCCTGCCTTGGCTTCATTTTTTGGGAAAAATAATAGAACGAGCAAACGAAGGTCGGAGGCTGGGCAGAAGAGAGTTTAGCGAGTTGATCAATGGAAGAAACAGTGGGAGATTTCTCTGCCACAATTGAGTGGCTCAGGAGAAACCCTAATGAGACGGGGGGGAGTTAGCTGCTTGAGAGCGAATCACCAAGTGGGCTCCAGACTGTCATGTCCGTCTCGAGCGTCGCTTGCACCGGTTCGTATACCAAAACAGGCTCGTCCACAGTGACCACCTCCACTACCACCGCGACAACTTCTGGCAGCGACTCGGTGGGCGCGCACCTGGGGCTTCTAGGCATTGCGCTCGCCGCTGTCACTGCGCTCGTGTTCAGCTACCACTAAGAATGCTAGCTAGCAAGGGCCACGCTTGACCAATCAGGGTGCCTAGCGATTCCATACTGCATACTTTTCCAATATCAGAGCCCAAACGATGCTCAGCTCATCACTTACATTACCAGTTCATGCGTTATGCTGTCCAACTATTCGTCTACCAAATGACTGGAGTGTATCGAAACCAATCAATAGTGATATCTAGACGAGCACGGCCGAGCGGCCCTGGACCGTGTAGCAGAACGTGGCGTTGGGCTGCTGCTTGATGAACTGTTCGAGCGCCGTGTCGACGCGGCCGGCCTCGGCCTCGTTCTTGTAGGACGTGGTGACCGCGAGCCCGGGCACAGCCAGGAACTGGTTGGACTGCACGTAGTTGGTCATCGTGAGCTTGAAGACGTCCGAGTCGAGCACGGGGCCCTGGCGCGTCGGGTGGTGGAACCACTCGAGGCTCGCGACGTGGCCGTCGTTCACGCCCGTGCACTGGAATGTGTACTTGATGCCGCCGGCCTGGACGTAGAACCCGTTGGAGCTGATGAAGCCGCCACCGCAGCTTGCCTTCATCTCGAACGTGATGAACTTCTTGAGCGACGCGCCGTCGCTCTCAAAGACCACGTACGAGTTGCCAAAGGGCGACCACGCGATGAGCTCGGCGAGCGTGATCGTGCCCGGGGCGTAGATCTTGTCGCTGCGGATGAGGCCGCCGTTGATGACCGCCACATCGGCGAAGTCCTGGCCGTAGAAGTGCAGCGCGCTGTCGGCGAAGATGTTACCCACGGCCGTGTCCATCGTGCGCACGCTCGAGCCGCGCAGGTCGAGCGCGCTACAGAGGGAGCCGACGACGCGACTCTGGAGCTCCGAGACCTGCTGCGAGTACGAGCTGATGAGCGCGTCCATCTTGGGGTCCGTGGGCAGCTCTTCGGTGACCGGGATCAGTCGGTGGGTCATCCGGTTCACCGCGGCGAGCTTGGCGACCGCGTCCGCGGCATAGTACTCGATGTGCGAGGCCCAGATCGTCCGGAAGTCGAGGTCGGCCTTGAGATACGGCGCGCCAAAGTTGGTCTGCAGCATGGCCGTGTGGTCGTGACCGGCGTAGATGATGTCGACGCCCGTGACCTCCTTGGAGAACCGATTGTCGTCCGCGAGCTCCTGGTGCGTGAGTGCGATGACAAAGTCCACCTTTTCGATCTCGCGCAGGATCTTGACCTGGCGCTGCGCAGCCTCGATCGGGTCGGTCCAGCTCAACGTGTTGCCCGGGAGCTTCATGTCATACATGACGCCGAAGAGCCCGATCTTGATCTTGCCGAACTCTGGGTGGTTGAACGACTTGACCGCACGGGGCACGGTCCCGCGCAGCAGCGTGCCGGTCGCGGCCTCGAAGCAGTTGGCGTTGAGCCACGTGAAGTGGCTCGCGGCCGACACGTTGAGGAACGCGTCGATACCAAAGTCGAACTCGTGGTTGCCCAGACACGCGTAGTCCACGCCGAGCGCGTTGTGGGCCGCAATCATCTGCAGGCCCTTGAACTGGAACGACCAGAGCGACGGCGACATGGTGTCCCCGGCGAAGAGTACGAGCGAGTTCGGGTTGCGCGCTCGCATGTCCTGCACAATCGGGATCACGCGCGACGGGCCACCGAGCTTGAGGCCGCTCACGTCGTCCTGCAGCAGCTCGTACACATCGTTAAACGCGATCACGTCGATCACGGCCGTGCGGTTGCGCGCCGCCTGGGTTGACAACGCGCCCAGGGCGGCGACGAGCAGGAGTGCGAGCGGACGCAGGAGCACCATGCTGAGTGTGTGGGGGAAGGAAGCTGGTGGATTGGGGAATGAGAGCACTCTGAATGGCCAAAGGTATCAAATGCTGAACAGACAGTCAGTTTGCCCATCACGAAGGATGACAAGTCCCACTCTTCCTGCGAGATTCACGAGAGAAAGACGACGCTCAGTTGCCAACACGGTTCACTTTCCGATGGTCTCTGGGGCACACATCGACTTTTGAAGCCCCAAGGGCTGACCAATGGTCAGCGCAACTGAGATTCGTTTAGGTCCACTGCTCGCTGAACAACCTCCAGAAGCTGCTGCTTTGCTTAGGTTTGAGAAGTTAACCGCGAGGGTCTTCAGTCGAGCTGCCGATGCTATTCTTGCACCTTGAAACCAACCCAGGCAGCCTGCTTGGCTCTCTCGAATGCCAAAGAGCACCTGTCATCACCAGCATGGATCCCGAACTCATCAACACTGAGCGAGAGCGCCACTCTCCTCCATTCAACCCCGCCACTCCCAGCAAGGACCCCTCAGCTGACGCACAGCGAGCAATGTTCCAGAGCCACTCGATCCGCCTCAACAAGCCGCGGCTCGCGCATCCGCCGCCCTACTTGGACGTGCTGTCGCTCCATTCGCGGCGGCTGGTATCTCAATCGCACCAACAGATCGCAGCCCACGAGGCGGTGAGCCTGAAGAAGTACCCTCGTCGCTGTGGATGGCCCAGTCCTGAGCCTGATGACGATGACTCTGACCCCTTGGTCCAGCAGCAACTCGAAGAGCTCCTCGAGTCTGTCCATCTGCTGCTCGAACCGATCCAAATCCCAGATTTGAGTCACACGGGCGTCTTCCACGCATCCACTTCGCAGCTTCAGAGTGCCGTCGAATGTGGTGGTGGCCCAGCTGCAAATAGCAGTGCCATGCCCCTTTCGCTAGGCAGCGTCGACCGAGAGAGCGACGTCAAGCTCTTCTACCCCACGGGCGCCAAGAAATCCAACATGCGCGAGTACATCCAGGAGACCATCCAGCGCCACATGGCGACCTCGGAGGAGCTCTTGATAGTGCAGTCCCATGCGAACTTGGCCTTGAAAAACGAGGACGACAATAGCCATCATGAAGCTCTGAGTCCAGCGGCCAAGTTGAGCGCATCGGCGTCTGCTCCAACGTTTGCCAGCCACTCATTCTCATCAGCTCAGCCAACAATTTTGACTTTGTCGCCATCGGAAAGCGTGAAATCCGGGCCAAAGTCTGTTAAGAAGACCTCGAAGACCTCGCCAGCAAAGCACAATAAATTCAAGCTCTCAGTCACTAGTTCGCCACAGAAGACAGCCGCCAGCAGCAGCACGTGCGGCAGTCCGATGTTGAACCCGGAGCTCACGAGGCAGGCGAAGGACATCATTGCGGCCATCCGTGCCAACTCGTCCAAGATCAACGAGCTCATGACATCCTAATAAAACATATAATCATGTATTTAGTGAGAATTAATATTTCCAGTGGGAGGAACAAAGCTCATGTACTTGTTGTGGGTCAAGGGTAACCGACCTAAAGTCCTCACGGGACTCCCAGGTCTCAGCTTGGCCTTCGGAGACGCTGAAGAGTGAGAGATGAGCCGCTTCATGGAGGCGTCCAGATCAGTGCACACAGTCCGAAGCATCTCGTTGGTCGCCTGGGCCACGTCCACCTGGAAGAAATCCATCTCGATGAGCTGGTCCACATTCGCGCGCTTGCGTGGATTGCGCTGCAGACACGCGCGTACTAGGTTGCGAAGAGCCTTGGAGGCGGTCTGAGGCAGCGTTGGGAGTGTGGAAGTCTGATTCGTGTGAGATTTTGGAGCAGAAAACGATGTCTTCTTCAGAGGAGAGCCCGACTGCGGATGCTTCAGTGGACTCCTTCGCTGGATGAAGCTTCGCTTTGACGGAGATGAACTGGTGGTGGGCTCGTTGTCTCGCGAGAAGCCGTTCGCCATCTGCAGAACGAGGATTCCCACGCCCCAGACATCGCTGTGCTTGCCAGGATGAGGCTCAAGACCGGCTTTTGAGGCTTCAGGCGGCTATCGGGACGAGAAATCAGAGTAGTTAACGCGATGGAATGGCAGTGATATTTTTCATTTCCTAGGCCCGTACCGGAAATTTGGTGGTCCAGTCTTGCGTTTCACCTAGGAGTTCCTTTGAGCTCGGGATTAGCTGCTTCAGTTGCTGGCCGATGCCGAATTCGCTCAGTTTTAGCAACCCGTAACTGTCAATGTTGACACTGCGTGTGCTCAGATTCCTGATCAGTAGCCACAGGATATCACACGATCGTTAGCCTTCGACAAGTTTCAATACATCAAGAGCAAACTCACCCGTGGGCAATATCGCGCGTGTGAAGATACTGCAATCCCTGGAGCAACTGCAGCAAGTAGCGGCGGATCGTGGGCTCTTTCATAGCGCCAAAGGACTCGAGGATCGTCTTCAGAGTACAGCTTTCGTGGCTCACTTCCACCACATACAGCGCATCCTTAGTCTGGATTGTTGTCACGTATCTCGATATGTTGGGATGCGAATACAGGTGCAGGCAGTTGACTTGGTCTCGCAGCAGCTTGACACTGTCAGCCATTGCCGGCTGGTTGTTGTTAAAACCCGATGCCAGCAGTGAAAGCTTCTTAGCTATGACAGGAATCCCTCCGTCATCGTCTTGCTGGCCTAGACCCAAGATACCAGAGACCAGTTCGCCAGAGTATACATCGAACAGTCCCACTCGTGTGACGCTCTGTCTGAGCTTGAGCTTGGACGGCTGACGCTCGACTGGGAAGAAGAGGAAGCTCACAAAGAGACGGTAATTGAAGCGCTCGGAATTATCGTCTTCTAGTGGCGTGAAGAGCTCACAGAAGCCCTCGATCTGCTCGTGCGTCCACTTGTTGTCGAGCGTCAGGTCGTGCGCTATCACCAGCGCAGCCTCATGCTCAACGACGCCATTGGAGGTCTAGATATAATCAAAATAGTCATTAGCGAATTTCAAACACTGTCAGAGCAAGGTCTAGCGCACCGTATCGTAGCGCTGGAAGGTCTGCAGCAGAAAACTCTGTATCGAAGACGACCCACTCTGTGTCGTCACCTTCCGCGCACTCTCGATGCGGAAGCGGCCGTGGAGCGTCAGTAAAAGCCACTCGCGCACGCGCACGACGTCAAAGACCGTCAGCACATGCGAGCTGTTGCCGCCCATGGCTCTCTCTCTCTCTCTCTCTCTAACTAAATGCTCAGGGGCGATTTGTTGGGGCGTGTCGGGAAAGGGATGAGCAGCACTGGGAGGCTATTCTTACCAGGTCGTTTCGTCAAAAACAACCTCCGAGGTGTAGATAAAACTGGGAGCAGAGGTCTCGAAATTAGTAAAAAAAATCGATAAACTTGTAAAGTATATAGAAATTGGTTCACAAGAAACAAAATAAATTGGACAACACTGTACTATATCAACTTTAACAATTGGGAGACCTCCGTCAGCCTCCATATTAATTAAATACATAAGGGAACAGTAGCTTCAGCCACTACGCCGCCAACCAATAGCTTCAACAACAAACAAACAAACAATGAAGGCTATGCGCGCATCCGCGAGTTCGTCGCCTGGAATGGCGTGGCGCGCACCATCATGTCGCCCTTGACCGAGAGCGCGATGCCGACCTGGTAGGTCATAAACCACGGGTTCTCGCTCGTCTTGACTTGGAACCGGCTCAGCAGTACGGCCATGGTCATCTTGACCTCCATAAGCGCAAACTTGATGCCGAGGCACTTGCGTGGGCCCGCAAAGAACGCCGCGAACTTGTAGGGCGACACCGTGATGAGGCGACCCGTGTCTGGGTCGATCCAGCGCTCGGGCTTGAAGCGCATGGCGTCTTCGCCCCAGACCGAGCGCCGGCGCATGGACGCATAGAACGCCATGACCACGCGGGTGCCCTGGCGCACGAACGTGCCGTCGCTGAGCATCGTGTCGGCGATGGCCTCGCGTGTCGTTACCGCGTACTGCGGGTTGAGGCGCAAGCTCTCGTGGATCGCAGCCTCGAGATACGTGAGCTTGGCGAGGTCTTCGACCGTGAGCTTTGGCGCTGAGGTTCGGATGCGGTCGGTGAAGAGCTGGGGCAGCTTGGCCTGGAGCTCCTCGCGGATCTTCTTGAGTACCTTAGGGTACCTGTTCATCATCAAGATGAAAAACGACATGCAGTGCGACGTTGTGTCGGTGCCCGGCGAAATGAAATTGATGACAGTATCGCGAATCACCTGCGCGTCGACCTCGAGAGACTCGGTGAGCGGGTTGTTCTCGAGGAAGATGGAGATGAGGTCTTTCTGCTTGGGCGGCTCTGCATCACGCTCGCTCTCTGCTCCCGAGGAGCCACTGGAGGTGTCGGAATAGAAACTCGAGTTCGATACCCGACTGGTTTCGGCTTTTACTACTACTGAAGTGTCAGTCTTGGCCTTGGCCGCCGCGTTCGCGTTCGCGCGACTCTTCTTGGCCAGGGACTCGTTGATGATCGGGTAGATGAGGAAGTCCGTGTACTTGATGCACTCCCTGAACTTCTTTTCGAGCCCGAGGTTGTAGTGGCGCCGCAGCTTCCAGAGCCACATGGGCACGTGGAAGCGCATCTGCATGGCGTACGAGATCGTGCGCGAGCTCGCGGTGAAGTCGTCGCTGTAGCCGCGCAGGCCGTTCTCGAGGTTGTTGCGCTCGACGCCAAGCGCCATCTTGGTGAACACGTCGGCGGCAAAGTGGCCGAAGACGCTCTTGAGACTGAACTCCTCGCCGCGGAGCGCGTACTCGCCCACGACATCGCACAGGATGCGCACTTTCTCGCTCAGGACGTCGTACATGATGGTCTTCATGGCGGGCAGGCCAAAGAGGTGAGCCGTGGCCGTGCGGTGCCGGTGCCACGCTTCGCCGTTGGACGTGAAGATGCCGTCCCCAAAGAAGTCGCGCAGGATCTCGACCTCGCTTTCGCCGCGCTGGAACACCTCAAAGTTGGTCTTGAGCACGTCTTCGAAGAGCTGCGGCGACGCAATGACGATCGCCGGCGTGCGTCCGAGCACCTTGAGGCGCCACGGTCCCTTGTGCAGCTCGCACTGCTCGAGGAACCAGTCGTAGAGCCGCTCACGCTGGCGTACGGCCATATCGAGCGTGTTGCCGAGGATCGGGAGCGTCGACCGCGGGCACGGCAGCTGCTGCAGCGTCGTGAACGGCGCGTGATCGCCCGCCAGGAGCTTGGTCTCACGGTCCATCACGTTGATCTGGTCGGTGCGGCGGATGCGCAGGAAGAGATAAAAGAAGCTCAGCATGGCGGCGCCCACGGCCGTGAGCAGCGTGTTGTGCTCGAGCTGCGCGATCGCGTCGGCGAGCCGGTCGAGCGCCAGCGTCAGCTGGTCCACCGTCTGCATCGCTCTTGTGAATGACGTGGAAGGCTGACTGGGACC
>JAASFV010001198.1:0-10375 GCA_023334015.1 Globisporangium paddicum
AAGATTGGGTATGCATGACGACACGCTGGTGCAGGGCGCTGGTGCTGTCTCTTGGTCCAGGTGATGACCCGAACGGAAATCGGTCGGGGGCTGGTGGGGATTCTCATGTTTGTGGTGAAATGCTTTTTCAGATTTTTGTCATTTTCAAGTTGTGACTGTTCTCGATGGAAGACGTCTTCTTGTGGTAGACGGACGCTCGATTGGTCTGGGGGCCATCTCCACTGGCAGCCTAGAGCGCTGGTCCCAGTCGGTCAAGCACCGAGCGCTTCTTGGTCTGGTTCTCGCCAAACGATTTGGACGCGCGCGACTCTGGTTCGCTACGCTTCGCACGCGGGGCTCCCGATTTCTTGCGGTCGTTCGCGTCACCGTCAAGTTCGATGCGGCGCTTGTCGCTATTGCGCGAGGCACCGCCTCGACTTCCACGTTGACTGCCTCCGGATGACGCGGCGGCAGCCCCTCCCGATCCGCGGCTGCCTCTCGACGACGAGGTTGTGGTCACCACGCGGCCACTGTCGTTGCTCGAATCGCCTCGCTTGCTGTCCTGCACCTGGTCTTTCTCGGGGCTGCGTTTCTTCCTCTTCTCACCACGTGCATCGTCCGCATTATCATCGCCGTCGCGGCTGCGCTTAGACGAGTCTCGGTCGCGTCCACCGCGTCCACGGTCGCGGTCTCGTCCTCCTCGTTCGCGCTCCTTGTCTCGTGGGCGATCACCACCGCGGTCCTTCTCACGGTCATGGTCTCTCGCGGATGAAGGTCTGTCGCCCGAGCGCTTGGCTCCAGAAGTTGACGATGACGACTCACCCTTGCGTCTCGCCGCATCGTTCGACGAGCGGCGTCTCGAGCCAGAACGGGAACGACTGCGTGTCGATCGTGCTCGCTCGCGTTCAGCACTGCGGTTGCGTCTTCCTGAGGGCGACGGGCTTCTTCTCTTGGAACTGCTACCAGCTTCGTTCTTCCAGCTGGATAGCGCCTTCTGGGCGTATGAGCTGTCCCCTGAGCGGGCACTGCGGTCACCTCCATCGCTGCGATGAGTCTCGGACTCTTGAGCACCAACGGCCTTCTCCGGACTGTCTGTGGTGGCATGCTTCTGCTCGTTCTCGCTCTCGCTCATGGCTTCATTTTCTTCCAGGAAGTCGAGATCGATTGCAGGGGCGGCCACTTGGTCAACCTTCACATCCTCCACCGTCGACTTTGGTTCGTCGGATTTCTTTAGCTCGCGATCACGCTGCGAAGTCGACGACACCCGCGAAGAGCTTCCCTTGGTGTCGCGCTCCGACTTCTGAGGAGATGAGGCTCGGGAGCCGCTCTTGCGCTCCTTTCGATGATCGCGGCTCTCGCTGCGTGAGCGTCTCGCTCGCGATCCATCACGCGCCTGGTCGCGATCGGACTTGTGAGCGCGACCGTTGCTGCGACTGCGGCTGCGTCCGTGCTCTGACTTCCTCGCTCGACTGGTACGATCACGGCTGCGGCTTCTGCTTCGTCCCGCTCGTCGGTCTCGGTCTCTGGCGCTCGACGATCCTTTGCTTTCAGCCTCCTTTCTTCCGCCACGGTCGTCGCGGTGACCTCCATCCTTGCCAACGTCTCTCGAATCAGCATGGTGGCGTCGAGGCTCGTCGTCTCGTCCACGAGGTGGGAACCCGCGGTCTCCTTCAAACCACCCACCGCCTCGACCGCCGCGACCTCCTCCACCACCACGACCGCCATTGAACGGTCCATCAAACCATGGAGGCGGCTGACCAAAGAAGTCTGGGTGGCCAGGAGGCGGGCCGAAGTAATCCGGGTGGCCAGGGGGAGGACCAAAGTACCCCGGAGGTGGCATACCTCCACCGCGTCCGCGTCCACCTTGCATGCCACGTGGGCCTCCAGGTCCAGGGAATGGACCATCGAACCATGGTGGCGGCGGGCCGTCAAACCACGGTCCTGGGCCACGTTGAGGGCCATCAAACCAAGGGTCCTGCGGTGGAAATCCCATGCCAGGTCCACGAGGTCCCATCTGCCACGGCATCGGTTGTCCTGGAGGTCCTTGCATGTGCGGCGGTGGCTGTTGTTGATGGAGGCGTTCAGCTTCTGGATCCTTGGGTCCTGTAGAATCAGCTTCACCACCACCGTTCATGGATACGTCGCTTGATTTCCGCGATGGAGCAGGCTCGTCAACGCTTGATCCCTCTTCTTTCGGTAATGGCGGGAGCAGTGGCTCATTTGGTGATCCTGAAGGTGGAGAAGCTTGTGCAGCCGGTTTCTCGTCATTCTCGTCCGCGGATCCAAAAATGTCGCCACCAAACTCGTCTTCTTCTTCCAACTCTTGCTCTTCCTCTTTCTTGCCTCTCTTGATCTCCAACGTTGCGTCCGCGGACTCGCCCGAGCGTCGACCGGCGGTGCTGACAGCCATCTCGGCCTTTTGTTTGGCGATCGCTTTCTCTTCGGCGTCTTTCACGAGTTGCTCGCGTTCTTGTTGCTCCGTGCGCGCGCGACGCAGGAATTCGTCGACCGAAGTTCGCAACACCTTGTTCGGAAGAAGCTGCACACGTAGTAAAATAAAACAAAGTCAGTCAGATTTTTTTCCCTCTTGGAAATTGGTTCGCGCCGACAATTTTATGAAATCAAATGCAACGCACCTTTTCCGGCGACATGTTGGTCGTGTTGCAGAGCGGACACGTCAGCTTCTTCTCAATCAAAGCCCCTCGCAGACACTCGTCGCATGCAGACTGGAGGGAAAAAAAAATCAAACAATGTTAGCAGCCAAGAACCAATTTCCACGCAGGCGCAAGACAAAGCTGGATGTTCTTACCTCTTGGCAGCACGGGATGAGCACCGCGTCGTTCATCAGCCGCTTGCAGAGTGGACACGCCAAGTGATCAGGAGGGTTTGCAATGAATTGGTCAAGGGTGGCCGATCCGCCCGATTTGGCCATTAATTTAGAGAAATTCTTATTCTGTGGTTCTATCACAGCTAGCCCTCCCCAGGGCGCGTTCACTACGGTTTTACCCGCGCCTACCGGAATTTCGCTCGGATCATTCACGGCTTTCATGAACGACTTGGGGATGCCCGTTTTCTTTTTCACGCGGTGCTGGTCGTACTCCGGGTCGCCGTTCGTGGGGCAGTTTTGGATGTAGTGACCCGGGGTGCCGCACCGATAGCACACGTAGTTCGGGGGAGGATTACCCATTACCTGGTTCGGGTTGTTGTGCATGCCAGGCGGTCCCATCGGCCCCCCGCGGCCGCGGCCGCCGCCAAAGTCCCCACCGGGGCCGCGGCCTCCCATCGGACCGCGACCACCACCCATGTGCGAGTTGAACCCGCGGCCTCCGCCACCGCCGGGTCCGCCGCGCCCACCACCACCGTAGTAGTTTGTCACCCGGTCGGCATTGCTGCCGCCAGAGGCCGTCCAGGTTTTGTTGCCCAACGGGCGTGCCCCTCGCATGTCCTCGGCCTGCTCGTGAATCGATTGCAACGCCGCGAGCTCATCCTCCATCGTCTGGGCGCCAGCAGGTTCATCGCTCTACAGACAAGACAACACAATATACAATATGCAGATATACAGAATATACACATGCAACATGCACACATACACAAACACAGCGACATCTGGTTAGCACATTCCAAAAATCCCACACATATCATCAAATAATCAATGGTCACGTACCGTCAACGGGTTCAAAGATGCGTTGGCCATGGCCGTGTTCAACGGCGCGGAGGGGACGGGCATCGGCACGCCCATGGGCATCATCACTGGTGACGGCTGCGCGACGAGCACGGGCGCCGCCGCGGCTGCAGCGGCCGCGGCCTCGGCCTTCATGCGCGCGAGCAAGCCGCTGCCAGGCTGCTGGCTCGGGATGCGCTTGACCGTGACGCTCGTGTTGCGCGGCAGCTGCATGTTCTCGTCGTCGTAGACCTTGCCATTCTGCGCGTCCGTGATCACGAGGTCGAAATCGAGCCCCTTGTTGAGCTTCTTCTTGTCGATGATCGCCTTTTTCAGGTCGAGCACGCGGATGACCGTGCCGGCGAACGTCACGGTGTCGAACTCCTTCGCAGACTTGAACTTGAAGTGGATCGACATGCTCCCCACGAGTCCCTTGTCTCTATTGAGCGCCTTCGCACACAGGAGAGAGAGCCACAGAGAGAGGGCGCCTTCACGTCTTCGCTCTCGTAGCTGCTTGCTTTAGTCCGCCGGTTCGCTTTCTGGGCGAATGGAAGGAAAGGGAGGCGTTTTTTACTCAGTTAGTTTGCACTTTGCTCCGACATCGGAGCGATTTGATTGGGTATTTTGTGAAATAGCCAATCAAAGAGGGTTTATTTTTCTTCGATGCAGTAATAGGTTGCACGAAACAAAATACCGGTATTTAAACGAAGTACCGGTAAGAAACTGGTACTGACACATCCAGCCCAACACCTTCTCAGAAAGATCGGGATATGGCGATGGAGCAGGTGGCGGGCGCGCTGCCGGACGACGCCGGCAGTGCGCAGGAGGCCGACGCGGCAGGCGCCGTCGCGTGGGAGACGCTGGACAATGCGGACTTCGACGAGGTCGTCGCCAAGATCATGTGCGTTTCTATCTATCTGTAGCTGCTCGTGACGAGATGGGAGCTGCTCACATGTGTACCAGTGCAGTGTGAACCCACAGAGCGCGCTGGACGAGATCGAGAGCGCGCTCATTCGACGCGAGTCTGACGGATCGACGTTGCTGCACGTTATCGCCGGCTGGAGCAACTGCCAGGACCTCGTGGCGCAGCTCGTGCGCGCGGGGATCCCACCAGACGTCCGAGTGAGTGTTGAAGTGTTATTGTAAGCCTATTGCTTCATATACTAACGTATGGTATATTGCAGGACACGTCAGGCTGGACGCCGCTGCTCGAGGCCGCGCAGGAAGGACAGGTCGCAATCTGTAAAGTGCTGCTCGCGAGCGGCGCGACCCCCGATCTCGCTGTGTCCGTGTTGCCCGCGCAGCCGTCAGCGCATTCACGCGCCAGCCTGAAAGCAGTCGCGAATGGCGGCCGACCGCCTATGGTGCAGCTCACGCCGCTGCGAGCCGCAGCTGAAGTCGGCAACAGCGAAATGACCACGTGGCTGCTCACGCAGCCTGGAACGTGGTCGGGCAAGTGGGACAACGAGTTCTTCGCGTTTCTGCTGGAGAAGACGCCGGACTCAGTCTCGACATACTTAGACAACTTTGCGACCGCCCTCAACCACTCGAAGCGAGGCTATGCGGCTGTGAAGTACTCGAATCTGCGCTTCATCTACGGCGAGCCAAGCGTTCCAGTGGAGCACACGGCCCTTGCGCTCGTAGTCAAGAGCGTGAACGCACGTGACATCCTGTCGCACCGCATCATGCGGTACCTCGTGAGGGCCAAGTGGAAGGCGTTTGCCAAGAGCATGTTCCGCCGCGAGTTCAGTGCCTACTGCATGCTGCTGGTGGCGTACTACGTGCCGACAGTGTGGGCCGACCCAGACTGGATCCACCTGGAGACCGCGTTCGACTACTGGGTCGCGTTCTCCCGCTTCATCTCGTGGCTCTGCAGCGCATACCTGCTGTTCCGCGTCGAGCTCAACGAGTTCCTTGGCGGCACCGCAAAGAGCTATTTCTTCTCGTTCTGGAACTTGCTCAACATCGTCACATACATCGCGACCATGGCCACGATCCCGCTCGAGTTCGTCGCGTCGCTGCACGATGTGCGCAACTCGTTCCTGGCGCTCATCATCGTCTCGCTTTGGCTTAACCTGCTGCAGTTCCTGCAAATGTCTACGGAGAGCGGCCTGCTGATCGCGATGATGTCCCACATGACCAAGGACGTCTATCGCTTCCTGCTGCTCTATGCAGTCTTCCTCTTCGGCTTCAGTGGCGCGTTCTACATCCTCCTGCGCGGCAGCACGGGCTTCGAAAACTTTACGAACTCGTTTATCACGGTCTTCCTTATGCTCTACGGTCAGATCACGTTCGACACGTTCAACGCGACCACGGGCTGGACTTGGCACGCGAGCGTCGGGCTGCTCATGGTACACCTCATGAGCGTTGTCATTGTGCTGCTCAACATCCTCATCGCGATGATGGCCACGACGTACTCGGACGTGTGGGAGTCGGCCGAGGCCGAGGCGCTGCAGAGCCACGCACAGGCCATCATTCGCATGGAGAAAGCGCTGCGCAAGACAGAGCGCGAGCGCGCGTTCGAGCGGCTCCTGCGCGTAGACATGCGCCACTTCTTGGCCAAGCAGTGCACAGCCTCGTCCAAGAGCTCCAGCAACATGAGCGCCGTCCTGGCGCACAAGGTAACCGGTGATGGTGGCGGTGGCAGCAGCAGCGCTGACCTGTTCTCGAAGCGCTCCGACATGAAGCGCACGATGATGGCCAACATTTCGGAGAAGCTCCGGGGTCTCCCCAATAGAGCTGACGCACGCAATGTTGTCCAGAAAGTGCTCGGACGCGTCTCTGTCAGTGGTAGTGGTACTGGAAGCTCAGCGGTGCACCCCGACTTGACATCCCACTCGCTCACTGACTCGCCGTCAAGAAGTGCCACCCTGTCAAACGGACCACGAACTACGTCATCTGCCACCAAGGAGCGCCACACCACGACGTTTATCGAAGCGCTGATCGAAACACCTAACCTGCAGATCACGGCACTAGAGGAGTCGCTGTTTATGAAGTCGGCGCTTGACATGGATGACGACAACGAAGGGCCCGACGGACCAGGGGGCAACCATCTTGGCGTCCTGGAAGACGGCATCCGATACGAACAGCCGAGCAAGAAACCTAAGAGCGACGACCTGGCGCGGACCGCGATCGCAGACCTCACCGCGCAGGTCCAGCAGCTTACCAAGACTGTGGGGGAGCTGCAGACGTCGATCCAGGAAGAGCGCGCGAACGCCGTGCGGTCGACACGGCTGACGCCACGCAGACAGTTTTGAGAAGTTTGGTAGGTCTTGTTACACTCTTGATTGATACACTACATGCGCTTTGGGCTACTTTGTACACTTGTCTCTCAATTTCTCGACCTTTCATCATCACCTGCATTTTCTAACACACTGTCAATCTCCTGTATCATTAGGTCAACGTACTTACTTATCACTGGCGCTCGTCACCTGCACGCGTAGCATCTGCTGCAGCATGTCCTTGGCGTAGCGCAGGCGCTTGAGCAAGTCCGGGCGCTCGCTCTTGAGCACCACAACGGCCGTCGAGAAGACCGCGAGCTCCTCTTCCTTGTCGAGGTACGTCACAACGCGGCCACCGCCAGCGAGCAGCAGCTTGGACGAGTCAAAGAAGTTGATCTGCAGCGAGCCGTTCGAAAGGCAGAAGAGCACTGCGTGGCGCGTCTTGACCCACTTCTTCACAAATTCCATTGGCTTGCCCTTCTCGATCGCCTCCAACTCGGCCTTTGGGTGCATCAGATCAGCTAGCTGGCGCTCGAGAACTCCCGCTTCTTCGTTCTCCGTACGACCATCGACCAAGTAGCTCTTGAAGTGCTTAAGCAGCGTTACTTTCTTCGCGAGGGACGGGTCGTGCTTGCCTGCAGAGTACCGCACGCGCTGCTCCACTGGATTCGGCACATCCAGCGGCCGCTCCAGGTACTCGAAGAACTCTCCGTTGGGCGACGCAATCGCCTTTGTCGAGTCGTTATAGTACACGCCTGACGACCCATTCGTGAGCATGTAGCCCATGCCGTACTTGGACGTGTAGTCGACCCACTGCGAGACCCACAGCGTCGCTGGGACGAGGGTCTTGCTGTGGCGGATATCGTCGATCTCGGCTCGAATCTCCTTCAGGCGCTTCGCAGCTGCGACCACTTTGCCCGCGGACGAATATTGATTCAGATTCTCGTCACGTGTATCTTTTTCTTCCAAGTCAAAGAACCGAGCCAGCGTGGAGTAGATTGCCTCGAGTGGGTCTTGTGTGACGCTAGGTCGCTCCTCTGCCTTCCTTGATAATGAAGGTGATGGCATCGGAGGAGGGGTCGTCGACTCTGCTGACCGCGTACTTCTCGTCAGGCTCATGGGCACGTCGCGCTTGAGATCAGGTTTGATGCTGCTCTGTGGCGCTGCTCTGGAGTCCTCTGGCTGGTGCTCTACGCTGGTACTACTTCGAGCATTGACGTCTCGACTACGCAGAGGGTGCCTTCTTGGTGCAAGCGGGATCGGGTGTGTCGCTCGCAACTGATCCGTATTCACATTAGCAGCATCCGCTCGGTTCTCTCCCGATGTGACTGGCTTCCGTTTACAGTCTGGTGGAGTAATCAGGAGCGCTGTTCTCGGCAGCGAGGCTGGAATGGGCTCGTCTCGGAAGAACGGGTGGGCTAGAATCGCCTTGAGCGACGGTCGCAGTTGCGGCTCGCCCCTCAAGATACTCCGGATTAGTGCCTGCGCGCTTTCAGACACGGTCGTGTCCTCTGGAAACCCGTACTGGTTTGCTCGAATGCGCTTGTACGTGTCCTTCACGTCCTCGGTCTCGAACGGTGGGCGGCCGACCAGCAGTGTGTACATGACCACGCCTGTCGACCAGATATCAACTTCAAAGCTGTGGCCGTCTCCGCGCTGGCCGTTGAGGATTTCGGGGGCGATGTAGTTGGGAGTACCGCACATGGTTCGCTTGCGGTCGTAGAGGTTGTCGAGTCTCGTCGCGAGCCCAAAGTCGCCGATCTTAATCTCCATATCCGACGTCAGGAAGAGGTTGCCGAGCTTCAGGTCGCGGTGGATCACCAGGTTCTTGTGCATGTATTCGATCCCTTCGACGAGCTGTCGGATGTAGAAGCGCACTTCACCCTCCGAGAGTCGCTTGCGGCGGCGCATCAAATCTGATAATGACTGTTTCCCACACAAGGCTAACATTAGACATCAAAGAAGGAAGAGAGCATCACTCACTGGCAGCACGAGCAGTAGATATGCACCTGGTTTCTGCAGAGCTCCAGGAGGATGTACGAGTTCTCCGAGTCTTCAAAGAAGTGCTCAAACTGCACGACGTGGCGGTGCTTGAGCGACTTGTGGATCTTGATCTCCGAGGTGAACTGGTACGTTGCAAACAGTGTGCCACAGCTGTGAGTACATGACTTTACTACAGGGAATAATATGATTACCACTGACCTTTTGCTTGGCCTTGGGCTTGATCAGCGAGCTCTTGGCGACGATCTTGCCCGCGTACTTGATCCCAGTCTCCTCACAGGTCATCTCGTAGCAGCGCGCAAAGCCACCCTACACATAAACAAACAAGATGAATACGAGGTATTAGCCTTCCAACCGATACAAACAGCATAATGTCAGTGTTCTGCGACGCACCTTGCCCAGGAACTTGCCCTTGATAAAGCAGCGCGTGGTGACGCAGCCGTCGTCGTCCAGCACGCACTCGAAGATCCGCTCGGGAACCTGCGCCAACTGGGGCTTGCGCTGCGGCTGCTGTCGCTGTGGCTGGGCTTCTTCTCCCTGCTGCAGCTGTTGTTTCTTACTGTTCTCCACCACTCGTTCGCTCTGACGCGCAGTCTTCTCCACGGGCCGCACGAGCCCGATCGCCGACGCTCTCGTCCCTGTCGACAGCACCAGCGGCCTCGGCGGCGGGCCTGGTGACGACGTGCGCTGCGTGTTCACACTGGACGGCAGCGCGGGTCTCGGCGCCTTCTCGAGACTCGTCAAGCTCGAGCGCATCGTCGGCCGCATGAGCGTGAGCGGCGACGAGGACGCCGCGCTGCTGCGCGTACTGGTGGTTGCTGTGGTGGCCGCTGAGCTGCGCAGCTTGGCCGCCGGGCTCTCGTACGCGTTCTCCTTCTCGCTGCGGCGCGCGCGCAGCCTCCTCAGCAGCGCCAGCTCGGCGTCCACGGCGGTCTCGAGCACCATCGCACTCACTTGGCCTTGTGGTGATTGATGGTGGGATGGCTTATTTGTTATTTGATTTTGTTCCGGATTCATTTGCTCAGGTTTGGATATTTGAAAATCGCGGGAAAGAAAGTACAGCGAGTGCGTCGACTAAGTACGACGCGGATCTTATGGTTTTCTTGTTACAATGACCCATTCACCCATACAACCCATTCATCTGTGATCGATTTACCGGTCTTGAACCGGTAAATCGATCAGCAATTGCCAACACATTTTATAAGTTTAGACTCAGCATGAATATATACAAGCCAACATGAGCTCCCGTACCATGCGTGGCCCTGCGGGTTGATCGGGAACGGCCGCCTCTGCTGAGACTTCGGAGGCCGCGACCACGTCGGCAAGCGACACGCACGACGTGAAGCCGACTTCGAAGGAGCAGAGCGCAACTAGAGAGAGAACTGGAGAAGAGAAAATGTTGTGAAGAAAGCTGGAGAAAACTGAGAATTGGAAAACTGAAAGGAGAGAAAATGTTATTGAAGAGAAATGTGGAGATAGTGGTTGAAGAAACTGAGAATGGACAACTAGAGAA
>JAASFV010001199.1:0-10374 GCA_023334015.1 Globisporangium paddicum
AGCTGGAGCTGGAGCTGGAGCTGGAGCTGGAGCTGGAGCTGGAGCTGGAGCTGGAGCTGGAGTTTTTGTGCTTTCCATCATAACTCCTGAAGGGACGTTGATTTGTTTTGGAAATGTAACGATTTCAACTTTGTTGAAACAAGATATCTGAAGAAAGTATCCTTAAAAATAAAACTGACTCTCCTTCCAGGAGACTCTCACAGCCAGGGCTGGATCGTGAACTCGTCATAGATTGCGCCGTTGCGATTGAACACGAACTGGAGCTGCATCGCGTCCTCAGCCGCCGTCACGCGCAGGTAGCCGTACTCGTTCGCGTGGCGGATGCTCCAGTTGCCGATGGCTGGCGAGAAGTCCGTCGTGTCCAGCTCAAAGCCTGCCGAGCCCACGACAATATGCACCGGCGCCCGCTCGTTGCTCACGCACTCGCCCTTGTACACCGGACAGCTCCGTTCGTACGCGTGCTGGTGGCCAACCTACCAGTTGATTTGTTTTTATATTGTTGTCACAAGTCAGAGGTTTAGCATGATATAGAAGAAAGGGAGAAGCGGAGGCTTACCAGCATCAGGTTGACACGATTCTCGAAGAGAAGGTCCTCCACCTCGCTTCGGAAGTGCTGGGCAACTGTCATGTCTCTCTCCAAGCCCAGTTGCGTAGAGTACTGTCCGCAAACAAACAGGGACAACGGTTGAATGCTCGTGCATCAGTGAGATAATAAATACAACGCTGTGTTCGACAGTCGAACAAGTACGCACCATCATGCGGTGCGCCGTGAGCACAATCCAGGGCGTGAGTGAGCGGTCAACGCTTTTCAAGTCGCGCTCGAGCCACGCATACTGCTCGGATCCGCGCGTCCAGTCGTGCTCCGTGGAGATCTGGACGACATGCACGCCAGCGTAGTTGAAGCTGTACCAATAGATCGAATTGCCAGTCGCTGGGACTGGGAGGAAACAAAGCATTCAACAGGCAATCATCAATCACTCATTCTTGTCCAGAATACCAAGTATGAGCTGAGCGTACCGTGCCACCGGTGGTGCATCGGCACCGAGCACTCGCCGTTCGAATCCGAGCCATAGTTGCCCCACACTGGATGGAAGCTCTGGCCAGATGGGCCAGCAGCACCACTTGGGTCACGTTCACCTCCAGAAGTGTAATCATACTCGTCTACCACCGTAGAAACACATAGAAGGTTAGCGTTCGATAAGTGGTGGCAGCTGAAGTACATATATCGAGCACGTACGGTTCCCGATGCTGACCATATATGGACTATTAACCCGACAAGCAAAGCACATATTTAGAGATGATTAGCTCCCACCACCACTGCCAACAGCCAAGCCCATTATTTCAGTCATCCAACAGAGACACTTACGTTCTCGTTGCGTACGGCTCGATGAGGTGGAAGAACTTGTCCCAAACAGAGCCTTCTCCACGTGCGTAGCTGCAGCAAATAAACATCAACCATTGTCAAGATCTCAACCCAAATTTCAGAGAATAACAACAGTCGTAGGCGCAAACCTGATGTCTCCGAAGTGGAGCAGGAATGAGTCGTAGCCCCCACCAGCGACATCTTCAAACACGCGAGTGGCGGTTGACTGTGCAGCCGGAGCGCCATCGACACCCATGTCCGCGTAAGCGATGAAGTTGGCGATCTGATTGGCTCCGGTCTTGGGCTTTGACCGAAAGCTTCGGATCTGGCTCCAGCCATCCGCGACGCTACCGTACTGGTAGTAGTACACCTCATCTGGCTTCAGCTTGATCATCACGACCGTGTGCATGAAGCCTGGGTCGCGGAAGAGCCGCTGGCTGGTAGTATTCGCTGGCGCGTGGCACCTGCGGTAATGAAAGCCCATAGCGACAGTATCAGATTTACACTTTACAGCTTGAGGAATCTCAGAGTGGACAAGGCTCGTACATGTCGGAGGCCTTGTAGGTCGTGGACGACCCTTCTGCGTTACTCGTGAGGCTCAAGACGCTGAGTCCGTAGCGCACTTGCGGTGTGCGAGAGGACGCTGAGTTGAACATGATCACCATCTCGTCGTCGTGCTCTGTGAGCATCAAGTGGCCATGCTTCGGCGCGTTGAACGAGTCCTTCATGCCCACTTCCAGTGTCTGCAACAGTGTGAACGCTCCGTCACTTGGCTGGAAACTGAAGTACTTGACCACGTAGTTGCAGCGCATCATGTAGAGATCTTTGCCAGCACAGACACCATTATGTCAGTCAGCTCTTGACAGATCAGTATATACCACACATATTAACACAGCACCGTATACCTGAGAAGCGCACTGAATTGGGCGCCGCATCGGTATCCGTGACGTTCTTCCTCTGCAAAAAATCGTTATTTCCAGTCGTTGGACCGCAGCTGAGCGTGAGGAAGTCCTGCTTCTGCACCACTGCGTCCCTTGCTGGCTTCCAAAACACCACAATGTCACCTCCATCATCCACCAGCGACGGCGAAGAGCTCAACACGAGGCTGCTAGCACTTTCACGGAATGCAATCTGTGCTTCTCCTGTACTTGGACGGACAGCTTTGTTGACGACGTTTTCACTACCTGCCATCATACTGGCTTGTGTGCTGCCATAGCGGAGCTCGTGGCGCTTGAGTGGGATCTCCAGCTGGTGCGGCTCCCAGATCACGGACGCGAAACCCACGCAGAGCGCGACTACGAGCGCAATGAGCACGACTGCGTCGCGGAGCTTTGAGACCGCGGGCCGGCGTGAGCCTTGGTGGCGGTGCTGCTGCTTCAACTGATTTCTGTCGCCTGTGAGAGCGTCCTCCGAGTCGCTTACGAGCGCGTAGCCATCGTGCAGGTGGCTGCGCGTCGCCGTCCCCATCGCCATCATCTTGTTCAAGCCAACTCAGAAAAGATCGAAATGCAGAGAACGACGAGGTGGCGCGAAGGTCGCTGGAACATGACATATGTAAATACCGATAATTCAATACCGGTATTTTTACAAACCTTACAAAAGGTTTTGTACATAAACATTAATTTTGTACAAAGACCGCGCATATTAAATACCGGTTTGGTTTGATTTAGACAAATTATCTCAAGAAAGAAAAAAAAACTTACTGAATTAAATTAGCACGTATACTGAATTAAGCTAGCTAAAGGAGATACCGAAAGTAATATACCGATAAGCAATACCAGTATTTCTATACGGTATACTGGACCATTCATTGTGTTCTGGTGGTTCTGCATTAAAATACCGATATATCGGTAGTTTCGACATGCATTCTGGTGGTTTGTTGCCGCGTATCCGTGTTTCGATTCCATTTCCGCATTTTCGCTGTCGCCGCCCAAGCTCCAGCTCCAGCTCTCCGCACGCACGCCTGCCAGTCACGATGGAAGCCATCCGCAGATACCTCAAGGTGCGTCCGCCCTCGCTCTATCTGCGTAAGTGTCTATCTACGTGGCTCTTCTCACGTTCGCGTGTGGTCTTTTCTCCGTAACCGCAGGTGCAATTGCCGCGCTACCTCAAGGGGTTGCCGCTGCCGCGCACGTTCGCAGGCTTTATGAAACTCAAGCAGGACGAGTGGATGTACCTCGCACCGTTGCTCCTGACCATCGCCGTGCTGTTCTACTCGGTCTTCTTCGGCGGCAAGGCAGCTGACGCCAAGGGCGGTAAACTGCGCGTGAACCGCCAGGTGCAGCTCGAGAAGGACAAGGTCGTGGACTTTCTCGGCGTGACGGACGTCGAGGAGCTCGTGACCAAGGGAAAGGGCAAGTGCCTCGTGTGCCGCTGCTGGAAGTCCAAGAAGTTCCCGTTCTGCGACGGCTCGCACGTCAAGCACAACAAGGAGACCGGCGACAACGTCGGCCCGCTCGTGATCCAGGAGAAAAAGTGAGGTGCACGAAGTGATTCATGGCGATCGATGGGGTCGTAGCAAATTCCGTTATCCATCACCATTGGGTTGATAACTGCCAGTCTGATTATCGCTTGCGTGCTGGCATGTGGATCGGATTGTTGATGGCGGTGTACTTGCTGTGTAAGTGTGCGTGCTGACGATGTCGCTTGCATATATAATTCGATATGTCTTCGTTCACTGCGTACCTTGCTGCTGTCACACCATTGCTGCTGATAATTAACCATGCATTGTGTCCGTTGTATCCAACAGCAGAATTTGCTGATTGCCAGCCATTGCCTCGTTCGTATTGTATTTTTTGTATTTGGATGCGCAGCACAAGCCCGGCACAATGTCTATCAAGCAACATCAACACCAACTCATATCCCACATAACCGAACTCTTACGTTTTTGCGTGTGGCCAGTCAGCAGTTTTCGTGCTGGCCCACCACCGCGTCGAGGAGCTTGGCGTGGGCGGCGATTGCGAGCTTCACGTCGACGATCGACACGTGGCCCGCGTGGTTCTGTGCGCGTGACCAAGACGGCGTCGAGGGTGGCGTCGACGCCGTGGGTGACAGCAGCGCCATCGTGAGTGGTTCGTAGCTCCCCAGGCTCCCTCCCATTGTGTTCTTGCTGCCGTCTTCCTTGCTCGAGTTCTCGAGATCTGCCTCACTACCACCTTCGCCGTCGTCGCTGAGCTCGCCGTGAAGGTTGAAGAGAGCGTCCGGGTTGAAATGCAACAATGAGTCCGAGTAGTTGCTGTTTTCGTGGTCCACTGCCTGGGCTTCCGAGCGCGCGAGTAGCTCGTGGGTCGACACGGCCTCCGCGGGCTTGAACTCGAGGTCTTCGCGGCACTCATCGTTCTCCTCGTCATCATCGTCGTCGTCTCCATCCTCGGGATCGTATCGCTCCTCGACCGTGGTTACGGACGACCGGCCGCCCTCCGTCGTGTGGCCAGCGGCGGACTCGTTCTCCTCGATGATCGCGCGCACGTCCGATGATGTAAGCGACGAGATGCTGCCCTTGCGGTACTTGCCCGCGGTATCCAGAACGAACCCCGGAGCAGCGCGCCAGCTGCCTGGCTCAATTGCGCCGTACTTCTCCTCGTCGTCGGACGAAGAGCTGAGCCCATGGGTAACACTGTGATTCGTGAAGCTGGGGTCGAAATTGGTGGTCGAGCCGTTCGGTGCGGTGGCCCCGTCGCCGCTGTCAACGCGCTTCTCCGAGGGCAACGAGAGCAATTTCTTGGCGCCATGCTTCCACACGACCATGCGCGGCATCCCACGCGGCGAGCTGGGTCGGTGGGTGAACATGGTGCTGTTGGTATGCATGATGGCCTTGAGGTCCATGCACTGGTGACACACCTTGCCCACGGTCACGTATGTGCCGCGTGCCTCGCCGGGAACGACGTTCCGGGGTGTTCTGGCGCGCGCCTTCTGCAGAGATGTCGCCACTGAACAGGGATCGGAAGCTGGTGGCACTGGTGAATTCCGCCGGAGAAGGGCGTGGCTGTTGATCCCGACTGTCACGAGCAGCTCGCGCGACGAGCGCTTGCGGGCGATGGGCGTGCGCACGTTGAGCTTGGCGTAGCTCGTGCAGTCGCGGCAGATGATCTCGCCACAGGCGCGGCAGTGGTGCTTGGGCCGCCGGACAAGCTGGAACCGCCTCTTACACACGGCGCACGCGCTGCGCTCCTCGTTGGGCACCCACGTGGTCGCCATGTCGAACGGCGCGCTGTCTGCACCACCACTTTCGCTACCAATCCGACCAATCATTCGACTGCTACGACTACTACTACTACTGGCACTGGGCGGACTCCATGGGTAATCTTGCTCGCTCTCAGTACTGCGCCTGCGCGCCTGGTACTCGATGGACCCGAGGGCGGACTCGAGCACTTCGTCCGCCTGCCGGGACCGCCGCAGCGTCCAGAGCTTCTTGAGGTAGAGTTGCACGAGCCAGAGCGGCAGGTTGCCCTTGAGGTGCGCGCGGCCCTTGGTGCACACGTTGAGCACGGGCCGCTCGGGCGTACTGATGGCGTCGTCGAGCCAGTAGACGTACGCAACCTCGACGTGCGCGCGCGTGAGCCCAAAATACGAGTCCTGGCCGCCGTAGCCACGCAGGTTGACCGACTGGAGGATTCGGTAGAGCATGCGCTGGCCGTCGCTCGTCACGTGTGTGCCCGAGAGTTCGAGGAAAGCAAACTCCCGGCTCGACACGAGCTTCTTCACGGGTGACTTGAGCGCAACCCACTTGATGCCGAGGTACCAGAAGGGGTCCTCGAGCGTTGCGCCCTCGAGCGTCGCGAGAACGCAGCTGTCGAGGCACACGGAGCCGTACGTGTCGCGCGTGTGGGCGCGTAGCTCCTCGGTCGTCTCGCAGTATACGGAGCTCATGATGGCCTCGAGCGACAGCGGCGCCGTGGAAAAGCCCATGAAGCACTGTGCGGCCGTGGGCGGCATTTGCAGCGCGGGCGCCCAGGGCTGCGGCTGCTGGACCTTGTCGCCCGCCTTGGTCAGGTTCTGGCTGTGGTGCTTGCCGCTACTCTTGGTGAGGAAGCAGCTCTCGAGCGTCGAGTTGGCGAGCTTCCAGCCGTGCGCCTGGGCGCTCGCGACGTTAGAGCGGCCCCATGTCGGGCCCTCGCGGATGACTTCCTGCGCCATGGGCAGCACGTACGCGCGTAGCTCCTCGTGCTGCTCGGGCGTCACGCTGATCGTGGGCAGCAGCCGGCTGTCCGCCACGGGGAAGAGTTGGTCCTTGGGCATGGCTCACGCAACAGACGCAATGGCGCACGTGTGCAGGGGGCGCTTGGCGAGAGAGAGGATAAAGAAACGAAAACTAGGCGTTATGTCGATGGCGTTCGCGCCGCTCCTCTTCTCTTCTTCATTCCTCTTCTTCACAGTCATCACTCGCCATTTTCCACTTCGCGATTGCACGACGCGCATCATCGGTGCACCACTATTTGTGATATAGTCGACCCTCCAAATAGTGTGATCCTCAGTAATTGCATTCAATTGTTGCATTTACCATCACTCTGACCAATTTGCGTGGAAAAGTGCGCCACTTATCTTGTTGTTGCATAAATTGTTTAATTACATCATGCAATGTGACGGTTTTGGAGGGCAGTATTTGGAGGGAGGACTCATGTACAATTGCCGGAGTTAAAGGCCAACTCTCGGGGGACACACTGTTCAGCACAGGAGACAAGGCTTCGCATCTCTCTCTGTCGTCCCACCCCAAGCTCTATTCTCGCACAGTACCACCTGACCACATGACCACCTGACCGCTGAAGACTGGTCTCCGACTGATACGAATGCTAGTTTATTAGAGACCTTGTTCACTATCTATGGGTGGACGACAGCACCGTCGGGTTCTTCTGCGCGATCGAGCGCATCACGGCCGCGATCGGGAGCCTGGAGGCCTGCCCCTCTTCTGCTGGCGTCTGGCTCCGCCGCTGCTGCTGGATGCAGCTGATGAGCGCCTCCTGCTCGGCGATGGACCGCTCCAGCAGCTCAAAGTGGTCAGGATTCGAGAACGACCGGCGCCGAGGCTCGAGCGGCAGCAAGAAAGACCCCTGCGGCGCATTGGCAGCAAGCTTCTCCGGGGTGTCGACTGCCTTGCTGGCAGAGGACAGTGGCATCGTAGACGCAAACGACACCTTGCTAGAACTGGCCACGCTGCTGCTCATCTTGGTGTAGAACCGCTCGCCGTTGCTCATGCCCACTGGCACTGAAGGTGACTTCGTCTCTTCACTGCTCTCTAGATCACCACGCTCCGACACTTCTCCACTAGACTTGCTGGACGACGGCAGTGACACTGTCGACTTGTCGAGCAGTTGGACGCTGGCGCCGCGCACATGCTGATGCTGGTAGGGCACGGGCTTCGGCTTATCGCCCAGCTTGAGTTTCTCGCGCGCCATGTGCTCCTGCCGCAGCTTCTCGATGCGCTTCGAGTACTGCACGTGGTCCACGACTACCGACGACCGGTTGTCGATGTCGTCGTCCTCTAGCGCCGAGTCCAAGTAGCCGCTCTCGTCCTCACAGCCACACCCGAGCTCATCGCAGTCCTCGTGGTCTTGGAACGGGTTGTTGTGCGCGGCGAACGCGGCCTGCATCTGCGCGTAGTGGTGCCGCATGCCCTCTGCGAAGTAGTAGTTCCCGACGCCCGCGACCATGGCGCGGCGCTCCTGGCGCACTGCGAGCAGGCATTTGGTGCAGAACTTGATGTGGTGCACAACTGGTAGCCCTCGGCGGTCCTTGATGTCCAGCATCTTGCCCGGCGGCTGGTTCGCCAGCGGGAAGTTCGCGTTCATGCTCGCGTCAAACGCCTGCGGGGCCACGAGCGGCAGCGTCGCTATGCAGTCGGCACACACGACTTCGCCACACATGCGGCAGTGGTGCCGCCGGCGCCGCAGCAGACTGAAGCCTCTGAGGCACAGCACGCAGGCCTTGCGGTGTCTGTCGGGCACCCACTTGGGCGTGGGGTGAGCCTGTTTTGGGTCCTCTCGACTGGAGCTTGGCGTCGGCAGGTGCGTGCTCACGCTGCACGCGATGCTCGGCCTGTTCGTGGGCGAGTTGCTCTCGTGCGGGAACATGAGGCCATGTTTGGTGATGTACTTGGCGTCGGCGATGTGCTTGAGGTCGACGATGACGTCCGCGAGCAGTGAGTGGTTGACGTCCGGCAACCAGGCGGTTGGCTTGAGATGGCCCTCGCAGAACACCTGGACGCACTGAGCCTTCGGGTCGTACCGGTACATGTAGAGGATCGAAAACTCGAGTGGCACGAACGAGATCTTGCCCTGGTCTGGAATCGACGTCACGATGTCTTCGGGCACTGAGTCGGACACGCGCACGAGCACTTTCTCGCCAAACTCGTCGATCACGGTCCTCTGGAACGCCACGAAAGAGCTCACGCGGGGCGAAATAAACTTGGCCTGCTGCAACGGGCCCGCGAGCAGCCACTTGAGACCGAAGAAGCGGAACGGGTCGTCGTCTGAGCGCGTCTCGTACGTCTCGAGGATGCCCGCGTCCAAGAAGTGGTCGCCGTACCAGTACGCATTCAGCGCGCGCTCACCTGGTGTCGTCTCGACGTGGAGTCCGTACTGGAGGTCCTCGAGCGTTACGCCCGGGACGCGGCCCGAGGCCACGAAGTGGTTGGCCGACAGCGTCCGCCGCTCGCACGCTGTCGTCTCGTTACGGCGGCGGTACATGGTCAGGTTGGGCCTGCTGGTGTGCAGCTTCCAGTTCTGCGGGCTGTCGCCAAAGATGCCGCTCGTGCCATCCCAGGCCGCTTGGCTCTTACGCAGCGCGCTCGCGATGCGGTCTTCCAGGAGCTGCTTGTACTCGGCTCGGCGCGCGTCGCTCATGTTGACGCTCGGCTGGAGGTTGTCGAGCCGAGACGTGCTCAGGCGCTTGGCTCTCCGTGTCGGCACTGGGTTCTTTGAGCTCTGCCTCTGTTGCTGTTGAGCGGACGGCAGGTCAAAGTCGAGCAGGATGGGCTCGGACTCGCGATGGTGGTGCTGCGTGCCTTCCGTGAGCCGCCGGTCGCCGCCACCCTGAGCTTCGCTGCCCTCGGACGGCTGCTCCATCATCCGCGCGACTTCGGTGAGCATCGTGTCGACGCTCGTGAACGATGACCGCACGGCGAAGTCCCGCGTGTAGCCGCCGATGCCGCTGATCTCCATCTTCTGTGTACCTGCGAGTCGCTCTGTTGTTCCTGAACTGACGCGCATGGCTGCTTGTGTACTCGTGTGCAATCGTGGATCGTCGCTTAGAAGTACATACAGTATCCAGCACGAGTGCACATCGCGGCAGTCTGTCTGTTGTCTACCATTCAATGTCCTACCGACTCGCAGGGAACAGGAGGATAGCGTGGTGGGAGGATAGCGTCGTGGGATGGGGAGGACTCACTTCATTCTACACAGGAAGCTGTTGATCAGTCGCGCGGCATGATGACGCCGGTCGCTTTGTCCACCTTCCTTTAAATGGGAATCACGCGTTTAGCGGACAGCTCATTGTGAGGCGAATTTCGTTAAAGCACCTTTTGATTTTTTTGTAAAGAACAACCTTTCACCAAAATGCATCTGAAGAGCAACTTTGATACACATAAAACGTCCAAAATGTGAAGAGCAACTTGTTCAGGTACACAAACAATCCATCATCCATTAGGAATCTGTCGAGCAACTTTTCAATTGGAATATAACTTGCCAACGAATATGTCAAGGAATATAAATGTACTACAGTCCGCGACAATGGTCCGTGAACAAGATCGATTTTTCTCCAATCGGAATCAATTTTTCGTCTTTTTTGACGAGGTAAAGACAGAATTGTAGCCAATCGCGAGATCATTACAGCTATCCAAATCCGACTCAATAAATCGATTTGTGGGCACATTTATAGTAACGTAATGCAGCAATTTATGGCATGATTTTGGAGGGCTTCGCATTTTTATCATATCTTTGCTGTTTGGATTGTTCAGAACAAAAGAAGCATATATTTGAGTAGCTCTTTCATCAAAGAACTCGTATTTTGCATTAAAA
>JAASFV010001200.1:0-10361 GCA_023334015.1 Globisporangium paddicum
CAAAAATCGTATATTTGATGGAAAGCTGTTTTTAATCTTGAAGAAGTATAAGAAGAAGTTTTTTGTAATGCAAAATACGAGTTCTTTGATGAAAGAGCTACTCAAATATATGCTTCTTTTGTTCTGAACAATCCAAACAGCAAAGATATGATAAAAATGCGAAGCCCTCCAAAATCATGCCATAAATTGCTGCATTACATTATACTAAAATACTTATCTAGTACTGACGCACAATTCCGGCGATGTCCGAGTTGCAGTTCCAGCCGTCAGTAAACTCACATTCCCAGCTTTCCCAGTGCACGCCAGGAGCTCTCTCAATAACGCAGTCCCCCACGAGTCCAATGGCCAAGGCGCTCACAAACCCGGCCGCGACGTTCCTGCGCCCACAGTGGCTTGTGGTCGCCGCGCTCGTCGCTCTGCTCTCGTTCGTGACGCCGCAGCTGCTGGGCGAACTGCAGCTGCTGCCCACGCAACCATCTGCGGCCAAGCCGTACGCAGACCTACGCTCTTTCCGCCCGCGCTAGTACGTGCCGTTACTGTGAGCTACTGACCACTGCACTCGCTTGTGAGCTTACTGGTGCTTTATCATTCCTCTACATTGTGGTTGAGCAGCATCGATGACCACCAGAACGAGATGTCCGTGACGCTGCATATCACTGGCACGTCGTTCGCGCTGCTGTTTGTGCTCGCAAACCCAGAGCTCTTTGGCAGTGGACTACTTGCACGTACGTGATTGCTTGCGAACTCGCTAAACTCTTGTTGCGCGCTCCGTATTTGCATTAAAATTTGCGCTAACTGCCATGCGTGTTGTGTGATTGCAGTCAAGAGCGGCCAAGTTGCGTTCGAGCTGCTCCGCCACCAGGACACTGGTGTCGGCGAGGGACTCGTTGTGCTCTTCGTGTTCTTGGCGACTACGTGCTTCCTGGGAGGCAGCACGCGTACTGCACTTGCCGTGCTTTTCTGCGGCTACTTCTGCGCCTGGACGGGTCACTTCTTCTTCGAAGGCAACCGGCCGGCGACCTTCATCTACCCGACGTACTCACTCATCTGCGACCTCGTGCTCTGGGCAGAAACGATCACCGGCATCACGATCACGCTCTAAGCTGGTCTGTAATAATGCAGCTAGCGGTGGTGTGGTGGGCATCAGTGTATGTGCACAGCATTGCATTTGCATAATGTGTGACATCTGGCACTCATTACTTGTAGTGTGGGGATTTATCAGAAATCCAAAGGCATGGTGTCATCTCTATATCGCTTGAGTGGTTCGTTCTAGTGGTTCTATCGATTGACTATTGGATTGGAGCATTGGTGTCAAGTCAGCAAGCTGGCGTCGTCAATGGAGTCGAGCAAAGGAGAAGTCAGTCGAACACGTCTCCAGTGTGGGAGAGCTCCACTATGTGCCTCTTCAAAGTCAAAGCCAACCAGTTCGTCTACCAACCTCAACAGTCAAATGCTGGCAAAGAATGGAGACGCGTCGCACTTTCTGAGCTGAAGCAGCCATTCATTACCCAGGGCCCATACTGTACCGAATTCGTGTCGGGGCTTCAGAAATTGCTGCAGCGGAGCCATCCAGTGTCTGGGTTCTCTTGTGATTGGTGTCCATTGACAAGCGACATATGTTGGAGTGCGAGATGAGAAGAGCTCGATTGAGCACTTCGTCTGCTCCAATTCCTCCTTGAACACGGGAGTCCGTCCAGTCGCTGATATGATGGTTGGGCCATTCATTATCTTCGTTCCAACTTGCGCATTAACAACACTTTCAGTTTGCCTTCCAACAACAACCAAGATGGCCAAGAAAACGTCGACGCAGTTCCTCTACCAGAGGTGGGAAAAGGTCACCTGTATCACGATCACGCTCTGAGCTGGCCCTGAACCAACACAGCGAGCGGGCAGGAGTGTATGGGATGCAGAAGCCACGGCGTCATCCATAGTGTGTTGCTTTATATTTTGTTCAATGGGGCTTTCAAGCTCTTGCTACACTGTAGTTACTATTCATAATGCTGTAGTTATTGTATCGGATATTGGCGTTAGATCGGCAAGCTGACGCCGTCAAAGTAGTCGAGCATGTCGTCAATATCGGAGCAGTCGAACGCATCGCTCACCGCTGTCTTCATGGGAGTGGTGGCAGCAGCTCCACTTGTGAGCTTACTCGGTGGCTCTTCAGGCTCGCAGACAGCGCCACTCGGTTCGTCGACTGCTTCTCGATCAACAACAGTGTCAGCAGCTCTATCGGTCTTCTCCGTGTCCCATGCTGACGCAAAGTCGTCAGCACCCTCATCATCAAACTCAAAGTCGAATGCTGACGACGAAGACACGCAGTTAAACGAAGAAGCACGGCGCTTGGGAGAGATGTGAGGTGGACTCCGCCCCGGCGAGATCGGCGACTGCAGGCGTGCACTCGGCACTGGCGTTGAAAGTGCTGCGTCGTGGTCAGAGTCAGGGGAGATGAGATCCATGGCACACACCACTTCAGTCACTACTGGAGCATCCGTATCAACGGAGAGCTCAGCTCGAAAGTGCATTTCTTCTTCCGGCACGGAGCTGAGCTTCATCAGCACATGCTTCTTGGTTCGCTTTTGCTGCTGCGCTCCATCTCGTACTAAGTGAGGGTTGGCCAACGAACGCGTACCGTTGCTACTCGAATGAGCTTTCCGGCTCGAAGAAGACGACTTTGAGCCAGCATCTAGCAGCGCCTTCTTCGCCATGAGCTCTAGCTTGCGCTGCCGCAAGAGCTCCGTGGTCTGCGCGAACGACTTGGTGTCTAGGATATTGTGCTCGCGATGGTGGTTGTAGCTTCTGTCTGTGTTTGCGCCTTGACTTGCGCTTCGCGGTCGCAAGTGCCCAGAATATGAGGTGCCCGTCTGCTGCTTGGTCCTCTTCTGCTCTTCCTGCCAGCGCATGTGGCGACTGCTCTCCGTGGGGCCGTAGTACTTGCTGCGCTGCATAAGCTTGTTTACTTCGCGGTCCTTGTACTTGGCGATCGATTTCATCTTCTCCTGGCCGGCGCCGCGGATCTCAAAAAGCGCACGCGAGATCGGGCGCAGCTTCACGTCGGTCTCGGGCGCCGATGGGTGATCTTCCGTCGGATCATACAGCCACACGTTCGTCCGGATGCATGACTTGTGTGTGGACGACAGGCGCAGTTCGGATCCGTTTTGTGCTGATTCTGGGGTGAATATGCTGGCACAGGAGCTGGCTCGCACAGCGCGAGTATCACGCGGTGGCATTTGTGATAGTAGTGGCAGCCTTGGTTCTTCGATACGACGGCCGTTTGTGCTGCTGCAGAATGGAACATCGGTCCATTCTCCCAGCAATCGCTGAATCTCGTCAATGCCTGCGACCTGCGCGGTGCTGACTTCCACGTACGCACCAAACTGCATCTCTGCGACGTGGCTCGCTTGCTCGTACAACACCTCGCGTTCATGCAGCAGGTCAAGCTTCGTGCCCACAAGTAGCGTGTGCCTCGCGCGCTCTCCATGCGTCACGAACGACCACTATTTGGCAAGACAACCATTCATATACACACTCCCAGTCAGTTCCATACACCCACACGCTATACTGTCATGAACAGGCAGGTTAGCAGCTGCGCCTCACCTGTGCGAGCGCCGCCTCAAACGACTCCTTGCAGGCCAGGTTGAATACGACGATGACCACCGCGGCCTCTTCGCCGCTGTCTTCCGAGCCATCGAAGGCCGCGAGTTGTCTCCTGTTGCGCAGGATCCGGAGCGAGGCGTCTGGCGTCTCGCGCCACGTGAAGAGCTCGCTTTCGTCGTCGCTGCTGCTGTGGGCTGAGCGCTCCGAGTCGGCGCCGAGGGCCAACGCCAGCGCGCGCTTGCCTACACGCTCGGGGCCCACGACCGCGACGCGCAGAGGTGCGGGTGCGGACGGCATGTGCTGCGCTGCGGGTGGTAAAAAGTTGTGTGCTTGCATTTATATGTTAGATCTGGCGAGGCAGTTATAATAATAGTCAGTTGGGGCTATTTCTGGTCCGGCTGTCACGCCGAATTCTTTCGATAGCCAGAACGAAACAGCGATGGATCGATAGGTGGTACATTTTATGACCAGAAAAATGAGCAAGGAGCGCATTTTCGGTGCTTTTTATATCCCAAATAAGTCGGAACAGCGCGAATTGGGTGCAATTTTGGCACATTTAACTTGTAAGATCGCCCAGCTGACTGCTTTTTAGCTGACTGGATGCTAAAGTGTTCCATCCAGTTGTTGTTTGGCTTTGGCTCGTGGTTCGTGCTTCAAACTTCAACTCTGCCAGCTGATTACACTCGCTCTCATTATTACACCTGCTGGGTTACACGCACTCGGAAAATCTGGATAATGTCCGCCAGCATTAGCTAGGGAGAAGGAGCCGCCAGCAAAGGCCACTTTATTGAGCCAGGCATACAGAATCGAGCGCTTTGCGCTGCTGGGGCATGTGCTGGGGTGCTGTATATCGCATGTCGCCATCTGATGCTAGCGCTGGCCAAAGTGATCGAAGATCAAAGCGTAAAAGGATGATCAGAGGGCTCAAAGCGCTGAGGAATCCTCAGATGCCAATCCTCACTGAGGATTGGCATCTGAGAACGGAAATAAGCAAACTTCGAATCAGTCGAAATTTTGCGACGCAAAATAATCTTTTGTGCAAAGCGTCCATGTGTATCCAGATTACACTTTCAAATAGCCATACTTTAATCAAAGTCAAAAGCATTGGGATTGCACAACGACAACAAAAACAACTGACAAGCAACAGGAAGGTATGGGCGCCGCGCCGTCGCTCGCCAAGTTCCTCCGCAGCATGGAGGAGGAGGAGCTCACCGACATGATCGAAGACGTACGCGTTGCGCATTCATAGCTCCTCGCTACACCTCTTTGTCTTCCGCATGCGACTGACGCGCTCGTACTTCCCACCTCTACTGGCTGTAGGCGTATCACTTGGACCCACAGCGCATCGACCGGATCTTCACGCTTGCGAAGCTGCGGTTCCTAGAGAGTGGGTACTTATGATCCTTGCGTGTGTTTGTGGAATGTGTATAGTTGGTATATTTATATGCTTGCTCCTGTATTATAGAGGAGCGTCAGAAGAATGGCGCATTGGGCGACAGCGAGTCGGTCTCTGCGTCCACTGGGCTATCTGCGTTTGCCAGCGCAGCATCGGGACCACCACCAAGCACGGAAGTGTCCTCTGCATCACTGCTGGCGAATGACATGGGCTCGATTTTGCCGTCGGGAATAGAGGATCACTTGACCCACGCAAATGCCGCAGCCATCACCACCTCCACCGCCATGGAAGACCCGGCGATGCATGACAGCAAAGGCTCGATCAACGCGATCTGGAGCTTTGAAGGACACGTGCTGCGAGAGCTCCAGCCATCCGAGAAGAATCCGCAGCACAACCCGCAACACGCCAGCAGCGCGTCCGAGGGCGACGATGCGGCATCCTCGTCAGCGAGAGAGACCGACGAGGACGGGTACCCGATCCTGTACGGCAGCTGCGGGCGCGACAAAAAGTACGCGAGGTGCTCCGTGTGCTACTTCCGCGGACTGCGCTGCAACTCGGCGCACTATTGCGCTTGCTGTCAGCGGCCCGTGTGCATCCGGCCCCGTACGTATCCGGGCGAGGAACATCCAAAGATCTGCTGGAACGTGCTGCACACGGACAAGGACATGCTGCAGCGCGTTGAGAAGAAGAAGCGTCGCCGGCTGCAGGCCGTGGGTATGAGCAGCGCCATGATGAGCTCTGGTGACGGGACGTCACTGAAGTCTGACATGCGAGCAGCTGCCTCGGCTGCTGCTCTCCACGCATCGCGCTCGGCATCACTCACAGCGAGTGCTTTGAGCGCCAGTCAGTTGCCGCATGAGATGGCGGTGCCAGCAGATTCAGGGGACAAAGAGGTCATCGACATATAGACTCAGCGTTAGGAAGACGATAGTGAATTGAATGGAGGTGACTTGAACATTCACGAAGAGCTCGTTTTTGCCCATTGAAGTGCTGTCAAACAGGCGAAAAAACGAAGGGAAGCACGCGCAGGCAAAATGGAAATGGGGACTGCAGCAGACTGGACGAATCGGCAGCGTATGTTTGTGTATTTGGAAGGCAAGGGCAAGTCACCAGTCGGCAGGTCGTGTCGTTTGAAAAGCAGCGCACAGGCTTGGAGAGAAAAAAGCTGGATGGAAGCTGGACGTGAACAGCAGGATGAATGGCAACTTAGTAGCGTTGTGGAGGAGGGCGTCTGTAGGAATCCCGGCTGGTTGGTCGGCTTCCACCTCGGCCGCCACTGTTGCGGTCTCCTCGCGGCTGGAAACCGCGGCCGCGGTTGTCCCCACCTCCTCCATAGCGGTCGCCACCTCGGTCGTTGCGCATGCCAGGACGTTCTCGGCTGCGATCACGACTGCGGTCTCGCGGCGCATGGCTTGGCGATGGTAAGGGATCGGCACCACCGGATACGCCAGGACCTCCAGCACCAACCGTGAACTGGTACGCTTTCGAGAACGACACGCGCATGTGCGAGTCCGGGTACGTGAGATTGTCGAGAGTGAGCATCGCCAGGACGGCCTCGTCGAGCGAGCTCATCTCGAGCAGCGCCATCTTGCTGTCCTTCTGAATATAGTGGAAGCTTTTCACAAAGCCGTGCTGCGCAAAGAGACCCACAAGCGCGTTCTGATTGTGCTGGAGCTCCAGCGGAATTCCCGAGATGTGCAGCAGTGGCACGGGCGAAACGGCCTCCTGCGGGCTGCGACGGCGGTACCGGTGCAGCGGTGAGCCAGTAAAGTCCCGCGTGTTGTCGAGCTCAAAGGCGTCCACTTCGCCGCGCGGCATGGACACAGTCACGTGCTTGGAGTAGTCCACGCGCAGCTTCTTGCCAAAGACCTCGACGCCGTCCAGGTGGTCAAGCGCGGACGTCGCCTAGATACAGACAAACACACAATTAAATTCAAACACAGTTAGTGTAAGCCAGAAGACCCACTCCATTGGAATCGCCTACACCAGCAACACCGCAGGTTAACTATTCTTGTCACGTACATGGAAATCATCGACAAACTGGATCAGCGCCGTGTCTTGTTTCCGAAACATGACCTTCACGCGCACGACGTCGCCAAAGCAACCAAAGAACGTGAAGAGGTGGTCCGGGTTCTGTAAGAAAACACACCCATTCGATACGTCGTCAGACAACGACACAAACCACGACCCAGTTCGCAGCATCCATCATGCGATTCTTACCACTAACAGCCGGTCCATGTTACTGCAGATGAGCACGGGTGAGCGACTGTCCTCTGTGCACACCGAGCGGCCAGTCGAGTGGCTTGGTAGCTGAGCATGCGACGACGACATCGATGGCCCGCTGTTGAAGTCGCGCGAGCGTTCATTCGGCGGCGGTCCATCGTCGTAGCGGCGTGAATCGTGTCTCTCTGAGCGGAAGTGGTCGTCGCGTCCGCCGTAGCCAGGCGATCGCCCTCTGTCCGAACCACGCGAGTCGTAGCTGTCTCGGTCTCGGTGGTCTCGGTCACGACCACTTCGCTCGCTTGGTCGGCCGTAGTCACCACCACCTCGTTCTCGCTCTCGTTCTCGCTGCATCCCGCTCGAGCCTCCTCCATGGCGAGACGACGGAGATGATGGGATATCACCTAGCATCCCTGGCGGTCCACGCGGCTCTTGGTACGTCATGTGGTCATCGCCAGGCTGGCCCGCCTCTGGACCCGAGGGCAGGTTGGGGTTGGTGAAATCGCGCGACTGCTCGTTATTGAAGCGCACGTGGAGCTCCGGATGGCGTGAAAAGATGATGTTGAGCTGGTTGCAACCCGTGTAGATGTCACGGCCGTCGAGCGCCGCCTGTGCGGCCTGGGCCTGCGGTATCGACTCCATCTGCACGAGCGCCTTGAACTCGTCGTTCTTCCAGAACGTCACAACCTTCTGTACATTACCGAACTTTTGGAAGACCTGCTGGAGTACGTCGGCCGTCACGTCGTATTCGATCTTGGTGACCGAGACCATGAGGATCGTATTTGGCTGGGCCACGCCACCGCCTCGGCGCTGCGAGTGCGGATCTTGAGCTACTGCTGGCGGCTCATTATAGTTGTAGCCACCAGGAGCGGCGTGCTGCTGCGGCGGTGGCACCCCACCCATCTCGTAGCGGTGCGGAGGCTCCTGTTGCTGGCGCGGTCGGCTGCTAGAGGCGTATTGCGTTGACTGTTGCTGCTGACGCCGCGGTGGCGACGCCTCCTGTGGCTCTTGCTGCCGCTTGTGATGGCGGTCCGATGGTGGCTGTCTGTCGAGCGAAGGAGCCCGGATGCGGGGCTGAAAGTGGTTGTCGTAGCCGGGCTTCACCGTGACTTCCTCGCGGCTTGAGTGCTCAAAGAACACCCGCTTGCCGCGGATGAGCGCGTCGCGGCTCTGATAAAAAGTGATCAAGTTCGTCGCTGATGGGGTGTCTGGCAATTGCACGAACGCCTGGCACTTTTGGGAGATCATCAGACACTTCTCTACGACCGCGAAAGGGCAGCAGAGCGCCAGCAGCTCGCTCTCGAGGCAGTCCTCGGGCAGGGCGCGCACGAACACAACCTGATAGAATGAAACAACGTTAGCGCACTGAGTGGCGGCAGAAAACAAAACTTGTAGGAACGTCGCGTGGCCTCCATTCACGAGAGCATCACTACGAGGAAAACAGGCAATGGAGCGAATTGGTTACCCGCGTTTGCGCATGAGTGTGGCGCGAGCGCTTCGCGAACGAGTCGTAGCCGCCAGAATCGCCGTCATAGTGGCGCTTCATGTTGCAGCAGGTGGATGGATGGACAAGCGTTGCGAGAGCCCTTGCACGCGATAGGAGTAGTGAGGAAAGAGGGCGATCTGAAAGTGCAAGCAACAGAAGCGGCATGAATAGTGAATACCAGCGCATGAAGGAGAGCAGCAAGGCAAGACATGGCCATCGAGCAGGAAATTCAGAGGTGGGGCCGAGAAGCATGCGGCCAAACGGTGTGGATGGAACGATGCGCCAGAGAAGGAAGCTCGAGAGAGAAACGGTGGAAGGTTCCAGCAGCCGCAAGTGCAGGAGTAGCAGCAGTAGAATCTTGGGCATGCAATCAGAATCAGCGGTGTCGTCATAGTGCGAGACACAACCATGGCGGATCCTTTTGGTGGCTGGTTGCCTCGCCATCTTGGCTCGTTCCGTTCGCGCCGCCTTCCTCTTCTCGCGCGTCATTCATCCAGTCCACACACGCGCTTGGTCACAGCAATCTCGTCATCACACTCGACGCACACATACAGAGCTCTGACGCCCCATAGGACGCCCAAGCGCTCATTCATCCACACATACCAGCGCCACTCGTCACGTTCGAAGCTCTTCGTTCAAGTGGTGGCACGCGGAAAGCAACCAAAGAGCAAATTGAATTCACTACTCTCTGCGCAAGAGCTATACGACCTTTCTTTTAGTTTCAGCCAATCAATTGAAGTTGATATATTTTGGCCAATGAACGGGCTATAAACGCGCTTCGCTGATGATGGGCCAAAAATAACAGAGGCGGGAATGAAAGATACCGAGACGGATGACGACGGAGACTTGTTGCGTGGGCCGCGTGTGTGTGACTGCGTGTGCTGTGTGTGCACCCTGTAGTATGTGCGCGCACAGTGGCGGCGTATGCGTTCCTCACCGTCGCTGCGCTGCTATAATCTCTCGTGCTGTGTTGTCCGCATTTTTAGCGCGCGTAAGATATCGTTGGATTTATAAAAATAGCTCGCTTTTGGGTTCCCGAATTGGGTGGCAGGCTCTGATTGGCTCGTTTCGCTGCAGTTACTCTATTTTTTCTCTTTTCTTTCGCCAGAGCCGTGCAAATAAAGGACCGCCCCCTTCGCTCTCCGTCGAGTTGCTCCGTGAGAGGGTGCAGAACTCACTTCTTGATTTCATTTATTTTAGGAATATATAAAATTGCACAGGTATAATGCACATAGCGAATTCCATCATTGAACTTGTTAATGGAGGATATAAGTTATAGAAGTTCACTAAGACACATGAGTTGCCTCTTTCGGGGGCCGCGAGCGTGGGGTTGTTCTGGCTCGGTATTTTATTTGGGTGAAATTTTCCCGCCCCACGTGCGTTCGTTACGTTTCCTCCCCCCTCGCTTCGCGCCTGCTTTCTTTCTCCCGTGAGGCTTCATTTGGGAATTTGGGCTTCCTGGACATCGACCGCAGGCTTCCTCCTACCTATCCACCACCCCGCAGCAACCATGGGCATGGCCTTTTCGCGCGTGTTTGAGCGCCTCTTCGGCAAGAAGGAGATGCGCATCCTCATGGTCGGGCTCGACGCTGCCGGAAAGACCACCATCCTCTACAAGCTCAAGCTCGGCGAGGTTGTGACCACGATCCCAACTATCGGTAAGGA
>JAASFV010001201.1:0-10354 GCA_023334015.1 Globisporangium paddicum
ACTGAGAAGACTGCATCCTGGGAGCTCGAGTACCGCATGTCCAGCGTGCCGTCCTTCTTGTAGTGCAGCGTCTGGGAAGCCGCGCGACTGTTGCTGCTGGGGGCGGCGTACGAGCCGCCGTAGTCCCCATGGTAGGAATAAAAAGAAGACGACGATGAGCCAGAGGAGGACGAAGCGACAGCCGCGCGCGAGCTGCTGTAGCGCATGTCGAGCGAACCATCCTTCTTGTAGTGCAGCGGCATCCTTGCTTGCACCAGTGTGGGCAAGTTTAAACCGGATGTCGTCCACCCTCAGCGGCTCCCGGTTTTATTGCTCCCAGAAAGCCGAAACGACGCCAAAGATCTGGTGAATCTGGTGAGTATCTGGTGCACCACGTTGTACCAACGCCACACGCACTTTCGCTCTTGCAGCTTGCGCCACCAGTCTTCTCAGCACCATTCCGCATTCTGCGCTGCGCCAGAGAGATCGTCCGCCACCAGTCAGCTCTTCCCACGAGCGCGGAAGCTTTACGACCACCATGCGCATCGCGGTGCTCTTCATCGGTGCCCTGCTCGCCTGTGCCTCCGTCAATGCGGATGTCACGGGCGCCGTCAACGACGCTACCAATCTGCGTACGTCCATTCTCTCTCACACACTCTCTCTTGCAGTGGTGCTATACGTACACGCTCTTGTCTCTAATATACATATACGGACAGACTGCTATGAGCTCCCCGTAGTTGTGGTCTCGGCGATAGACCGCGCGTATCCGGACCCGACGTGCAACCAGCTACGGTACCCGGCGCCCGACTGCCTCAAGAGCAAGGTCGTCGTGCGCGTCGAGGTGGTCGACCACGCGAACGGCTCGCTCAACTGCTACGGCACCGAGCCGACGGCCGTGTACGAGGACGTCGAGTCCAACTACCGCGGGCAGACGAGCTTGTTCTATCCAAAGCACCAGATGAATATCAAGTTCCAGGAGCAAACGAGCTTCATCGGACTACCGGAGGACAAGGCGTTCATCCTCAACGGACCCTACGTGGACTGCTCGTTGCTGCGCAACCACATGGCGCATTGGCTCTTCCGCGCCACGGGCCGATACAGCCCACGCACCAAGCACGTGGCGTTCTACCAGCGCGAGCTGCCTAGTCAGCAGAACGCGCGCTACGTGGGCATCTATTTGCTGCTCGAGAAGCTCTCGTACGGCCCAAACCGCGTCAACCTCGCCAAGCTCGACACCAAGTGCACCAGCGACGTGTCGGACCTCACGGGCGGCTGGGCGTGGCAGAACGACCCACTCAGCTACGGCGCAATCTCGCCCAACGTCGTGCTCGACCAGTACCAGAACGAGTTTGGCATGGGCGAGCGCCCGCTACTCGCGTATCCGGACGGCGGTGCGCTCTCACAGCGACTGCGCGACTATTTTGTGAACACGACCACGGGCTTCCTGCCGCAGCTCTACCGGTTCCTCTGGAACAACATGACAAACCCCGATGCGCTTGAGGACCACTTGGATCTCGGGAGCTTTGCTGACTACATCCTGCACACCGAGATGTCGCTCAACGTGGACGCCTACCGACGCAGCACATTCTTCTTCAAGGACCGCGCGCAGACGATCAACGCCGGCCCCGTGTGGGATCTCAATCTGGCTTACGGCAATGGCGCGCGCCGCAACTACAAGGACTGGATCTTCCACCAGTATACGTACTGGAAGCGGCTCATGTGCAACTACAAGCTTACATCGCTCGTGATCCAGCGCTGGAAGCAGCTGCGTAGCTCCCAGGATGGCGCCTGGAGCGATGAGGCGATCAGCAGCTTTCTCGATGAAAGCGCTGTGCCTGTGAGCCGCCAGCTGACGAAGTGCAAGAACAACAAGTGGACCACCGACGTTGTGCAATGCGCGAATGTGAACCCTAAGGACTGCAACGGCACGTACTTGGACCGCGTCGAGCTGCTCAAGCGCGCTGTGCTCGACCGCAGCAAGTGGATGGACGAGCACATCACGGAACTCTACAAGTCACTCAACGCCACGAAATGCTCGGGCGTGGGTGAAATCCCAAAGTTCAACTGCGCAGTTAATGGCAGCGACGACGGGTGTCTGCGAGACCCAGAGAAGTACTACAGCGCTGTAGCGTTCCCACCTGTTCGCAAGGCATACAGCGGCGAGTCCTGCACAGCCAAGCTCGCTGCTGCTGATGGAGAGGCTGTGGAGGGCAGCGCAGCCTCAGAGGACCAACCGTCGGGCGACTACTGCTGGAAATCTGCGGGCCTCTACGTGTATCCGCAACAGAAGGGGGTCCGTGAGCGCAACCTCACGCACTTTTGTAGCGGCTACGGCACGTGCCCCGAGGGCCCAGGGGCCAAGTGTGAGTGCCGCAAGGGCATCCGCCTCGAGCCCACGTCCTGTCTCCGCATCGACGCTGATAGTGAGAGGTTCCTGCCGGCGAAGACGCTCAAGGCCAAGGCTGCAGATGATGTGAGCTCCCTGTGGACGGACCACAAGATCTTTACGCTCTCCGTGGCGGCGTTCCTGGTCGCGAGCGCGGTCTTCGTGGCCCACAAGATCAAGGAGCGCGCGCGCCGAGACCGCCTCAATGTCTACCAGCCCGTGCGCTACGGTAGCATGGAGGACGCGCAGGCGTTCGCAAGTCCGCGGCATTGAGCGAGTGAGTAAGTGACTGAGGAGTAGATGACTCGTTGCCAGAGAGATCCACCGAGTTTAACTTCAACATCCAACATGAGTTGCAAAATAAGCTTCAGTAGTTTTTTTTACTCTGCTACCAACACAAGCACGCAATTTGTGTATTTGTGCTCGTAGCACTTTGCTACCATCACAAATATACACACTTCGACCAAGTGAAATCGACAAACTCGCACATATCTCATCCTATGAGGAGGATTATTTTTGTACCAATACACAATAAAAGAGGAATAAGCCTCTTGATCTTGAATTTGATGTGATTTGTGATTTGTCACGTCTCGTCCTTCGTGATGCGAATCATCTCGCTCATTCCGTCCGTGGCGCCAATCCTACAGCAGCAGCAACCACATAAAAGATGGAGCGCCGCCGATCACTGACGCTCGCGGCAGTCACTGTCCTCATCGCCGCCGCAGTACTCATCACTTACGTGGCGCGCTTTGGCCTCGAGGCGTCGTTCCTCTCCGAGCGACTCGTGTATGTCCAGCGAGCAGTGACGGCTACGGGCAGCGCGTCGCCGATTGCCCACGTGCAAATGAATGAAATGCCACCGGCCAACCTGACAGCTGCAGCAGCAGAGCACGCCAACGAGATCTTGCCAGTGCGCAACGAGTCAGCGAACGTGACGACCACAGGCATTGACAGATCAGCCGAGGATGAGCTCGTGAAGCTGCTTGCCGAGCAGATAGCGACCAAGAAACCTGAGCCAACTACTGCGACGCCGCGCCAAGACGAATCGGACGAACTCATGACGCTCGAGCTCATCCAGCGAGTTGAGACCCAGCGCGTGGATCCACTCTCCCCCATCCAAGTGCACATGATCTGGATCGGCGACATCAACAGAGCGCCGAAACGCCACATCAAGTACACCAAAAAGGGCTTCAACGTGACCATCCACACGAGCGCTGAGGAGATCCTCGAGGGCTTCCACCCGTTCATGCTCAGGGCGTACAATCTGGCGATCCCACAGGTTGTTGGCTTTGATTTCCTCAAGTTCGCATTGCTCTACAAGTACGGCGGCTTCGTGGCCGACGTCGACACGTGGCCCGTCGTGTCAGCCTCCGAGATCAAGTTCCCCAGTGACTGCGATATCATGTTTGGCAAGGAAGCTATGGCGGACAACTGGGAGAAACCCGTGTACCGCGACCAGGGTGGGGCGAGCTACGGCCTCACGCGTCCATTCCAGCTCCTGAACTGGGCCATGGTGGCCGCCAAGCCACGCAACAAGCACATCAAGTGGTTCCTCCAGACCGCCATGATGCACTTCTTCGGTCTGCGGGACATGGAGTACAATGTCGTCCAGGACATCGCCGGCTCGGGTGTCATGACCGACTACGTCGCGCTGCTCCACGAGAAGGCCGGCCGCAGCTACCGAGACGTGTACTTGGACACGACCAAGTACGTCCCCGTGGACGGACTGTGCATCACGGACGCGTACTTGCGGGGCAAGTGGATCAACCACGACTTCATCGGCACGTGGAAGAACACAGAGGCGCCACTCAGCTAACCTTATAGATATATGAACAATAAGTGAGCATGGAGACTTGTTCAGGGGTGCCCCTGAGGCCACGAAGCGCCGAACAAGTCCAGCTCTGTTGATGAGCTTGCGTTCGTTTCTTCGTAATGATCGTGCAGCCATCGTCCATCATCAAGCGTCATCAAGTGACGATACACACGCATGCACTGATAGTGCAGTTTGGGTATTTAAAAAGAGAGGATTTTAAAAAAATAATGAAAATGTGACCAAACGAATACACTTTGTCCTGTTTGACAAGAAGGACACTGTACTGTCTGGATATACACTTACACTTCTCTCCTTACCATCTCGGTTTCTATTGTCGCTGATAGTGTCGATGAGCACTCTGTTGCTGAGCTGCTCGCTCAAGAAGCTCATGCACAAGTTCTGTAGCGTGTCGTGCTCGCGTGAACACCTCATGGCGGACGTCTCATATAAAGCCACTTGGAGTAGCTTGTAGGTTCAGATTAGAGAGAGGACTGCCTGTCAGATATTACAAAAAGTAAAAGAGTGGCCAGTGTATCTGTGGTTTTTAGATGCGCTCGATGGTCACACAAGCGAAAGAGAGCTCGCTGGCGCTGGCCACCGCGTGACGGACGTGGACGTGGACAAATCAGTGGTGACGCAAAAATCTTTTGAATTGTGCGAGATTTTTTTGATGGTGCAGTTTAGCTCGGCCGCAAAATGATTCAGCAAGCTCACACTTTCGATTCCACCACAGTCAATAGCAGCAAGCTTCCCCACGAGCAGGATGGCGAGTCAACGCACACTTGGGGTCGCCGCGGTCCTGGTCCTTGTCGCTGTCATGGGCTGCATCGCGCTCATGGGCTTCGAGTACGAGCTGCTCACAGACCGCGTCAAGTACTTGCGACAGCGCGTGTCAACAGCCGCTGCGTTTCAGGTTGCTCGCGAACTGCCCAGTGCCAACAACAGCAACGGCAGTGAGGCCGCGGACAAGTCCGTCCCTGTCGTACAAACCGAGTCAGCCACAGAGATGCCGCGCCAGGACGAGCCGGACGAGCTCATGACACCTGAGCTCATCCAGCGAATCGAGACCCAGCACATCGACCCGCTCGCGCCCGTGCAGGTGCACTTGGTCTGGATTGGCGAAGCCAACAAGATGCCCTGGGAGGGTAACACGTACGCCCGCGAGGGCTACAACTTGACTGTCCACACGAGCGCCGAAGAGATCCTCGAGGGCTTCAACCCGTTCGTGCTCAAGGCCTACAAGCTCGCGATTCCACAGGTGGTCGGGTACGACTTTCTCAAGTTCGCATTGCTCTACAAGTACGGCGGGTTCGTGGCCGATGCCGATACGAAGCCTGTGCTGCACGCGTCCACGATCAAGTTCCCCAGCGACTGCGATGTCATGTTTGGCAAGGAGTCGGTCGCGACGAACTGGGAGAAGCCTGTCTTCCGACCCAGCGGATCGGCGACGTACCTGCTCAACCGGCCGTTCCAAATCCTGAACTGGGTCATGGTGGCCAACAAGCCGCGCAACAAGCACGTCAAGTGGCTCATGCGCACCGCCATGATGCACTTCTTCGGCCTGCGTGACATGAACTACGACCTCGTGCAGGACATCGCCGGCTCGGGTCTCATGACCGACTACGTCGCCATGCTCCACGAGAAAGAAGGGCGCGACTACCGCGAAGTCTACCTCGACAGGACCAAGTACGTCCCAGTGGAAGGACTGTGTCTTACAGACGGGTACTTGCGCGGAGACTGGATCTACCACGCGTTCATGGGGACCTGGAAGCCCGATAGATAATTCTTTGTTTAATTAAATTTGCATATTCAGATTATTGATTGATTTATTTTAATTTTAGTGTGGACTTTGAGATGACGTGACAGCAACAATATTTCACCAAATGGATGCATACAGTTGCACTGGGCAAAACATAATCAATCACAAAATGAAGAGCGACTTTCGATCAAATTATCAGAATCGGATAATTTCACATCATTTATGCTTTGATTCTGCTTAGCTTCTGACCAAAATTAGTCTTTTATTATTATAGTATAATAATAAAATCATAAATAATGCGATCGAAAACAGCTGAAAAAGAATACTATCATAGTAAATCCAAAATAATATGCGTATCAAATAATACGACTGATGTAAACAATCCGAAAAAAACGAGAAAAAAGTGTCTTGTCTGCAGAATTTGCTTGTGCACGCAACGAGATTTGCTGCATATAATGCGCAAAGAGGAGCTCTAGGAGCTCTCGAGGTCGTACAGAGTTCACACGTACATATGAGAACAATATGACTTTGACTGAGCGCTATCCAAAGCAAAATCCAGAAGGCGAACTCATCGTCACTTTGACGCCTCAGCAAAATGACGAGACTTCAAATACGCCAGACAGAGGAAAATACAGCATCCAGTGTGAGTGTGTGACTCTGCCTTTCAGCTTTATTTCTCAAGTGAGTGCACATAGTGGGTCCCGATTTGAGACTCGGTGAGCTCAGTGATTGCCATTCGACATAACAAACCATGGACATCCACAATACTCTCGATCGTTCGCGCATTCTCAGTGAAGAACTCCATGCAAAATTCTGGACACCTATTATCGTTGGACGTGGTAAAGTGAGCAATTACCACCAATGTGCGGTAATTGTCGTGGTACAGCGATCAAAAGTCCAAATCTTAATACTGTTTGTTTCTGCGGCATGGTTTCGTACAGGCCACGTATTTCCTGCCTGGACGAATCTTGACGACGAATCATATTCGGATACTTGATCACATTTGTTATACCATGCTGTGGTGTCCCAGGTCGCATTTTCATCTTCAAAGATATCAAAATCAAATCCAGCGCACCCACTCTAGTGATACATGCTTTGAGACTGCCAGACAGCACGTCATTTGTCTTTTCGCCACCTCCCAGTTAACCAGTCACCCCAATGGCTCCTCGTCGGACGCTGGGCCTCGCCGCGCTCTTCCTGTTCATCGCCGTGCTCGGTTGCGTGGCGTTCATGGGCTTCGAGTCCGAGCTGTTCTTCTCCGAGGGGGTGGTCCACCAGCAGCGTGCACAGACCATAAGGTCGGCTCTCGCGGTACACCCGAGGTTGAGCGAGCTGGCCGCAGTCGACACTGCAGCTGGTGGCGAGAACAGCTCGACGGCCACGACTACCGAGTGGGCCGCCAGCGACAACGCCTCGTCGGCGTCAGCCACCCCAAAACCTGAGGCGCACGACCCGGACGAGCTCATGACCCCGTCGCTCATCGAGCGGATCGAGCGACAGCACATCGACCCGCTTGCGCCTGTCCAAGTGCACGTGGTCTGGATCGGCGACATCCGCAAGGCGCCGCGCGACCGGAGCGAGTACCTCAGACAAGGCTACAAGCTTACTGTGCACACGAGCGCCGAGGAGCTCCTCGAGGGGTTCCAGCCGTATGTGCTCAAGGCGTACCGCCAGGCGGTCCCCGCCGTGGTCGGCTACGATTTTCTCAAGTTCATCGCGCTCTACAAGTACGGCGGCTTTGCGGTGGACGCCGACACGTCGCCAGCGGTTCATGCGCTCAAGATCGAGTTCCCGGGCGACTGCGATGTCATGTTTGGCAAGGAGTCCATGGCGGGGAACTGGGAGAAGCCCGTGTACCGCGAGCAGGCCACCGGTCGGCGGTTTAACCTCAATCGGCCATTCCAAATCCTGAACTGGGCCATGGCCGCCTCCAAGCCGCGCAACAAGCACATCAAGTGGATGATCAGGGCAGCCATGATGCACTTCTTTGGGCTGCGGGACATGGAGAAGGACCTGATCCAGGACATCTCGGGCTCGGGGCTCATGACGGACTACGTTGCCATGCTTCACGAGAAGGACGGTCGAGACTTCCGCGACGTGTACCAGGACAGAACCAAGTATTACCCTGCAGACGGACTCTGTCTCACAGACGGGTACTTGCGTGGAGACTGGATCAGGCACTCGTTCCTCGGAAGCTGGAAGCTAAGTGGGGCGCATTGAAAAAAAACAGCAAAGAGATAGTTCATACTTTAATTTAATTTTTTATAAAGATGTATATAAAAACATAGCAATCATAATACCCTAAAATTATTAATTGAGACACCAATGTGCCGAATTGTCAACCACAATAGAAGACTGTCTCAATTGACAAAGAGAACCCAGTATCGTAAACTACATATTTGCTCATAAAAAGAGCTATATATTACATTACCGCACTGACAAATCCACGGATAATTTCCAGAAATGTTCCGAGCCATTCACATTTAGAAGAAAGGTCGCTGCTGTTTCTGGTTTTCAGGGGAATCTCTCCCATTGTCTTGCAATATGTATGTAAATATATTTTAGCCAGTCACAGCGATTCCAAAATCCATTTCGGAATTGGTAGAGAGCTCGCGACAGCCCTGAGAGCAAACCATCAGGGCACAAGTGCTACTCGCCGGCTCTATCAGATCCTGGCCGGATATGACGCATTGACCTTTGTGCCAGTGTCGCATGTACCACATGGCTTCGTGTTGCTGTGGTGATGCAAGCTGCGCCAGTCGCCGCCAACAACGACACTCAGCACGTTTTATACGGTCTGCCAATGGTCGAGACCTGGAGTCCACGTGCTCGCCTATGGTAATTGCCAAGCGCTTGTGGATCAGAGGATGCATGTACTGTTGCTCTAGTGCTCATGAAAGTGTGCACATATACTCGTTGGCTTTGCAGGTAGCAGCACTGGGAGCAGTGGATGCAGACGTGATGATAAAGTTACTGGCGTTGACGTCGATACTTGAGCTGCTGCAACTCTTAAAGCGGACGAAGCCCTTCAGAAGACTATTGATACAGACGGCTCCGAGAGTAATCTCGCTGCACGCGGCTTCTTGGAGTTCATCATGTATATTTGGCGGGTGTTTCTTCAAGATTGTGCTGTTCTCATGGCTGACACACCGGGCTGCCGTATGTGAACGCACCCAGTATTCAAGTCACTCACGTTACGCCATATCCATGAAGAGCTACCTCAGAACATCGAGAACACCCCTGACCCGACCAAGCTTCGACTTCAGCAGTTACTCTCGCTGCTAGGTACACATCTACAGAATCAGTTTAGTACTCTCAAGTGATGTGAGAGAATTGCTCGAGCTGATAAAGTCACGCAACGACCCCCCCCCCTTTTTCTCCGCGTCATCAATGGAGTAATGCATATGCATCTATCACCTGCAGATCCTGTGCTGATGGGCACTCTTGATGATCATCCAGATCCGTCGAGCCACGCTCTTAAGTCGACGCTGCCAAGCAGTTAATCCAGTCTCGTATGTGCTCAGAGCCAACACAGATGATGAGCAGAGGATTAACTCGAGTTTTGAAGCTGTCGAGAGAATTGAGGGACGGATTTGGAGTAGAGCCATCAATTGAATCACAAGAGAATACCAAGTGACGCTTGCCGGCAAGATATGCTAAGTTTGACTTACGGCTTAACGCCAGTATCCTGCTTGCGAAGACAACAATGAGCGCACGAAACATAGACAAATCTGTAGCTCTGGATATGTTTGAACACGTCCAAGAGGACAAGAATTTAGACGCATTCTCCGTGTTCGTGATTTGCGTAGAAAAAGATTATATGCGATGTCTGTGACAGTCTACATTTCGAATTGAACAATGTATACTTACGAAATATCCGTTTTCAATTTCCCGTTTTCGCGGGTGATAATACGAACAATTTGCGTTATATTTGGTATTGTGAAATATTCGCTAACCTTTTTGGCAAGTCAGTGAGTCAATACAAACGCAGAAGTGTAAATATCAAGAGAAGACATGACATGCATTCAATTCATTATAATTCAGTATGCAGCACTTTGCAGTAGTGATGAAGCCGGCCCAGACGCCTCCCTCCTCCTGCCACTCATCGAGCCGTTCGTGTGTGGAAACACGTGCCTGTCGCGCGTGAGGACACTCTATCGCTCACGCAACGGTCGGTTTCTCGCGCTCGTCCAACCTCCGGACCTCGCTCCCACAGCGAGCCGTGAACGACAGATAACTTCTGACAGCTGTGCCACCGCAGCGCCGCTACAAGTAAGCTTGCGAGGGCCGGTGCTCGTGTCTGCTGCGAACGCACCTCACGTTCGCGCACACGAGCCTGCCTGGAGTGCTGGTAGAGTGAGAGAGCAAAGTAAGCAAAAGCTTCCAACACAGTCAGGCGTGTGTTCTTATTGGTAGA